>CANYCX010066817.1:0-14480 GCA_948193385.1 Breynia disticha f. nivosa
TCTTTTTAGGCATAACCACCACTAACCTAACCCATTTACTAAAAACTCCTCTCTTCTTCCTAAGACCCTAAATTTCTACCTTATTCATTAACTATTCACATCCTCCCAAGTTCTACTAACCCAATTCTTCACTAATCTTGATTTTATTCGTAACTTCCTCAAAATCCCAACCAAACTTCATAACATGCAGAAACCTAGACACAAGTTAAAGTCATCAAGAAGGGTCTATCTCATTGCCTTAGTTCTTTAGCTCCCCAAACTGTAAGAATCTCCCTTCCTCTTGCTAGAAACCACTTATTACCAAAACCTAGGGGTTGGGGTCATTTTGGTGCATTTTGAGGCTATTCTTAAAACTAAAAAATGAGTCACTCGTACATCTGCCCGCATTTTCATTGTTTCAAGAACCACACCCCTCGACACACCCGTGCCTAGCACTGTGCCGCATTTTCACACACGCCATAACTGTGACTCGTGCTTCACAACATGCTAAGCATTTTCAATACAGTGGCATTAGCACGGCCCGTGCTCAGCCTATGCCAAGCTCGTATCAGCCTAATTTTACTTCATTTGTTCTGGTTCTTTCTCGAATAGATCCCCGCTATATACTTGCTTATATGCTTTTCTAAATTTTCGTATTTTTTCAAGGCGTTACAACTCTCTCCGTTAAAACATTTCGCACCCCCCAAATTACATGAATCTAGGGGTTAATAACCTTCATTACGTAACAATTTGGGAAAGATGCTACATGCCTTAATCACTCCTCATGCTTCCGAAAAGAGTACGAATACCTCTCTTGCATGTTGCTCCCCACCTCCTACGTGGCCTCTTTAGGCAAATGGAAACTCCATTTCACCTTAACCATTAGAATCTCTCGATTCTGCAACCTTTGCACTTATTGATCCAATATCTCCATTGGTTCCTCCTCATAAGTAAGATCCTCTGCAAGTTCAAGTTTAGCATCTCGAATCACATGGCTCGGGTCGAATCTACACCTCCTCAACATCAATACATAAAATACATTATAGAGTTGGGATAACTCCTTCGGTAACTACAAACGGTAGAGTAGTGGTCCAACTCTCTCCATAATCTCGTAGGGTCCTACATATCGAGGACTTAACTTCCCTTTCTGAGTTATTCGAATCACATATCGCCACTACGATATTCAGAGAAAAGCCTTATCTCCCACCTTGTACACCACCTTTCGGTGATATCGGTTAAAGTAACAATTTTGCCGATCTTGTGCGGCTTGCATACACCTCTTAACTACATTCACTTTTTCCAAGGTATGTTGTACTACCTCTAGCCCCTCTATCAGCCATAATCCTTTAACATCTCATTACACTAGACTATGACATTGTCTTTCATATAAAGCTTCATAAGGTGCCATCCCGATGCTCAAATGAAAGCTATTATTGTAGGTGAATTCAATCAATGGCAAGTGATCATCCCAATTCCCTTCGAACTCTTGAACTTATGTTCTCATCATGTTCTCAATCATTTGGATAGTCCTCTCAGATTGCCCATCGATTTGAGGATGGAATGAGGTGCTGAACTGCAACCTCGTACCTATAGCATCTTACAAGCTCCTCCAAAACTGTGAGGTAAATCGCGGGTGCTGAGATAAGACAATCAACATAAGAATTCCATTGATCCTTAATATCTTTGCCACATATAACCCCGTCAACTTATCCAACGTGCCATCATGTCTAACAATCGAGAATTATACCAATTTTGTTAATCGGTCTACTATAATCAATATAGAATCGTGATTTTGAAACGTCCTTGGTAACCCTATAATGAAATCCATTGTAATCTTCTCCCATTTCCATTTTGGGATCTTAAAAGTTCTCAAATTTCTTTCTATAGCTTGATGTTCGACCTTGATTTGATGATAAGGCAGAAATCGAGCTACAAACTATGCAATCTCCTTCTTTATGTTCACCCACTAATACATATCTCACAAATTCCAATGCATATTGGTACTTCCAGGATGCACAGAATAAGGAGAAGAGTGTGCCTCCACCATTATTATTTCTTTAATCTCTTTAATATTGAGAACATAAAGTCGTTCCCCATAATACAACACACCCTCCTCATTTAGTTAGTGAGTCATCTTCACTTTCCCTTTTGCCACTTTCATCTTGATTTTCATTAAGTGCTCATCCTCCTTCTGTCACTCTGCTATGAACTCTCTCATACGTGATCTCACTCGTATATTTGTTAACATCTCCCTTCAATTATATCCAACTGTACTTATAGCTCTCAGAGTGCAAACAAAGACTCCACTCGATAGGTCATTGAATCCTCACTCTCTACCCCTTTTGGCTTAACGCATCGGCCACCACATTTACATTCCTAGGGTGTTAGTCTATAGTTCAATCATAATCCTTCAATAATTCAATCCATCTTTATTGTTGTAGGTTTAATTCTTGTTGCATGGTGATATACTTCAAACTCTTGTGGTCGGTAAAGACTTGGAATGTCTTCCCATACAAGTAGTGCCTCGACAACTTCAATACATGGATAATAGTCAATAACTCCAAATCGTGGGTGGGGTAATTCACCTTGTTCAGTCGTAACTGCCTCAAGGTATTGGCAATCACCCTCTCATTCTGCATAAGTACTCCTCATAATCCTGCTTTGGACTCATCCGTATACACCATAAAGCCTCCGCCCTTTGATGGTGACATTAACACGGAAGCCTCCACTAATCTATTCTTTATTTCTAAAAACCTCTCCTGGAAATGCTCACTCCACAGAAATGGCAAATGCTTTTCAACAACCCCATCATTCGCTTCCCAAACCTAAAGAAATCTGCTATGAATCACTGATAATAACCTGCCAATCCTAGGACACTGTGTGCCTCCATCACATTTTTAGGAGCCTCCCACTTTTGTATTACTTTAATCTTACACGAATCTGGTTGAACTCCCTCTTACGATATTACGTGGCCTAGAACACCAGTTCTCGCATTCAGAAATCACACTTGTGAAATTTTGCGTATAACTGCTTCTCTTTCAATGCTCGTAACACCTCGGTTAGATGCTCCACATGTTCCTTCTAGTCTCTCGAATACGCTAATACATCATTGATAAATAACACCACAAAACGATCCAAGTATGATTAGAATATTTTGTTCATTAAGACCATACTAGGTCCTAAATACTGTCTTTGGAATGGAACTCTCCCAGTCTTCCCCACTCTCAACTGCCAATACCCTAAACGCAAATCTATCTTGGTGAACATCGTGGCTACCCTCAACTAATCAATCAAGTCATCAATCTTAGGTAGAGGATACTTCTTCTTCATTGTCACCTTATTCAGTTGTTGATAGTCAATACATAAACTCAAACTTCCATCCTTCTTCATTACAAATAACACTGGTGCGCCCTATGGCGACATACTCGATTAGATGAACCCTTTCTCTAAAATCTCCTCCAGCTGCCTTTTTAACTCTTATAACTCCACCGCTGTCATCCTATATGGTGCCACTCAAACTAGTGTTGCTTTCATTATCGTCTCAATCTCAAAGTCCACCTCCCTCAATGGTGGTTATCCTGGAAATTCATCTAGGAACACTTCTAAAAACTCATGCACCACCTACACATCTTTAAACTCCACTCTCATTTTACTCAAATATATTACATAAGCCAAATATGCTTCATATCCATCCCCTATTAGTTGAGCTTCCATCACTGTAAAAACTAAGCAAGAAGGTGTGACCTTCTGCTTATCCGCAATAGAATTCTTTGCTCTTCCTCTACTTCGATTATTACCTCTTTCATGTAGCAATCCACCACCGCTTTATACTTGGATAACTAGTCCATACCCAGAATGACCCCAAACTTACTTATCCGTAAAACTACTAAACATGTCACATACTCTAACTCCCTAATTTTTAGCTTATAGGCTCTAACAACCTGCAACACCATAATTGTTCCCCTACTGGCATAGAAACTGTGATCACATAGCCCAAAGGCTCTACTCTACCCTCAATCCTCTCAACCAAAGCCTCATTAATAAAAAGCATGTAGAGTTTGATCAATCAAAATCAAAGTATTAAATCCATGTACAGTGATTGTACCATAAATGACGTCGGAGTTGGCTGTTGCCTCATCATATGTCATAGTATAGACACTTGCCTAGGGTGGAGCTGCTAGTTGAGACACTCCCCTGCCTCGTGATGTAGTGGCCCCAACTCCACTCGGGTAAAAAAAATGTGTGGATGAAATCCCTAACCTCGCAGCAATAGTCCCCAAGAATCTCAAAAAAGGTAGCATAGAGAGTAAGCAGTCTACGCTGCATCCCCTTTGTCTGTACACACAAACACAACCACAGAAAACGTGAGTACAAAAATTCAGTAAGTGCATGTCCCTCTCTTAACTTACCTAACCATATAAAGTCTAATACATGTTAAAATTTGAACGAACTCGCATTCTACAAAAACCCCCACTAAGAAATTCACTATAACCCCACCAACTTACCAAAACCCTAAAATCTCTCATTCCATAAACCCTAACAATTAAACCCCTAACCCCTTCCCCTTTTTGTTTAATCCTTCCATTCACCCTATTTACTCAAAAGTACTAATTTTTCAACTCTCGACTCTACCACCCATCTAGGCAACGAGGTTAGGGTAGGAACTTATCTTGCTTCTGTCGCGACTAACGAAATACTCCGCTAGCTAGACACTCAAGATTAAGTTTTTAGGGGTGAAATTGAGTGTTTTGAGCTTTGAAAATGGCGAGGATTGAGGATAAGATGGGAGAGGTTTGTGAAACTCTCTCTATTTAGTTTGCTCCCTCTCTTAAAATGTTTCACGCTCTGCCAGTTTTATCCCTCGGCTAGTTGGGAACGGTTTGTGCAAACCGTTTGCTAGTCTGTTTCACCACTGTTCAGCGCGACACAATTTGGCTCTGTTTCCAAAACGGTTTAGGCAAACTGTTCCCTAAACCGTTTGCCACTGAAACCTTTACATTTTTGTATACTTTATAACAAAATTTTTAGGATCTTTCACCCCACTTTTATTACTTGGAATAAAAATTACAAAGACACTTAGTGGCTCACAACTTTGCCTAACCTAGTCTCCTGAAAACTGCCACTAAGTGTTCCATATATAACTAAAGAAGATCGAGTCAGCCCGTGTCAGGTTACCTGATCGAGTCAGCTACTGCACCATGGCCGTACCACTTCACATCTCACAACCGAGTCACTGGATAAGATAATCTACAAAAAAATAAGTTATTTTTTTTGCTCTTTCAAAAAAATTAATAATGAATTAATTACACTATTATTTTTTTTGTATTCAACCAAAATTAATTTTATAAATAGTTATAAAATAATAAATAAATAAATTCAACCATAAATACTTTTTATATACAAAATAAAAAATAATATTAATAATTAAGATAAATCATTAATGTTTTAAAAATTTGAATGGAGGTGTTAGTGAAGTTGTAATGAACAGGTGCTTTGACAATTGTAGAGCGTGTCATGCTTGCCTTTTGTAGAAGATAAGAGATTGATAGAATCAGGCAATCAGCTATATTTTTATGCTTAGTATATTGTTTCTTACATTAGAGAGGCAGTGATAATGCCATATTCCTAACAATTTTTGTTTAAATCTCCTTTTTTTTTTGTTTTATTAAATTTGAAATACTGTCGATTAATGAATTCAAACTTTCTAAATATGTATAATCTGATAGCAATTTATTGGAGTAAAAGCCAGGAAAATGGCAGAGGAACATACCGCTTCTCTTCTCTCTGACTTTGAACACATTTACGAGGTTACTATTTCCCTTCCCAATCCCCCAAACCTACAATTTTCGGCTAACACTTTTCTTCTCAATCGCAGGATTTCAAGAAAGGAATTGTGGAGATTCAGTTACTCAGATCAAATTGGAACACCGAAATCAAGAAACGAGAGGCCATTGAAACTACTTTGAAACTCACCACACAAGGTTTTCTTACTTTATATTACTCTCTTTAAGATAAAAATTCATTCTTATTTTATTTTCTCTTCTCAAATGTTTGTACATTACAATTAATAGCTGTCAAATCTGCTGTTTGTATTATAACATGAGCTTTTAGTTAGTTTTTGCTGTTTTGATTTGCTTATCAGCACAAATTGTGTCCAGCTAAATTTGGTGTATCAACAAAAGTGTTTCTTCAGTATTCTAATGTTCCTTTTCCTCCAAATTCAGAAAATGAGTGTCTATCAAAACTATACACGGACTCGTTGAATAATCTGGCGGAGCAGGTTTGCCGTTTTCTGATTGATTTCGACGGTGCTCCAATTATCTTTTATGATGTTGCTTGTGTTGTTCAAATATAGCTTGATTGTCATACGAAATGTCAAAGCTTGAAGGATGAGCTGGGCAGAGCAAGAGATGAGCATCTCCGTTCAGAAGATGTAAGCCTCTTGACTCAACTCTATGTTTTCTGTTTGTCCAATTGATTTTTAGGGATTGTTTCACTCCGAATGAATAGAAAATGGCTGCTTTTGAGTTGGGATTGTGATGGCGGATAGTATAATGTTTACCCAAGTAAGTTTGATGATTTCATGTAAGTTTGATGATTTCGTGCTTGATCAGGAGCACAGGAAAGCCATTGAAAACCTCAAGACGATCTATGCTACTGAAATTAGTAAGCTAGAGGCCCAAGTTAGGTGTGTTTCCTAACATTATGGCTATGTAGCCTTCTCGCATTCAGATATTGTGATTGTAACAGTAGCGATATTGTATTAGAGGCTTTTTAGCTGAGAAGGCTGCATCTGAAGTAACTATAAATCATCTCCAGCAAGATTTGGCAGCACATAAAAGCCATGTGCAAAATCTGTCGAACACCATGAACCGCACAAAGTATGAGTTGGAATCCAGATGTGAGGATTTGGTTTCCATATTTATTTCTGAACCATCCGTGTTTCTTACAGTTATCAGCAGTGAATTAGTTCTACTGCATTTATTTACAGATCATAATGAAATTCAGGATTTGAGAGACTGCCTCTTGGCGGAGCAGGAAGAGAAAAAGGAGTTGAACAGAAAACTCCAGGATTTGGAAAAGGAAGGTATGTTTTAAGTCTTATAATGGCTTCTCCATATGCATGCTTGTTAGTCTGGATACAAGTAAGATTTGTGATGCAATGAGCCATTTCGTTAAGTCATGGATGATCTCTTTTCATTGCATTACAAGATGATTTGATTAATCTCTCTGGAAAAAAAATAATTGTAGTGGTTATAAGCAAAGGAAAGGCAGTGGAACAGCAACAAGATTTGGGTTCACTCCAACGGGTGGAAACACTGAAGCTGAAGATGATGAAATTGCGAAAGGATAACGAAGTATTGAGGAGAAAGCTTGCTCTTCTAGAAAAGGGTGGTTGCAGAAACTAATACGAAACCATTTTAACAACACTTAATAGGTAATTGGTAGAGGATATAAATGTGTGGATAACATAGGCTTGTTATTAATGTAGTGCTTAAAATGGCTGCCAATGGTTATGTTTCGTGAGTGAAAGGAGGAGGAGAAACAGAGTTCCAACCAAAAATATCCAGAGAGTTGGAATAATCAAAGTTTTTCTTAAACTTGACATAATCGCTAGGAATAACTATATACTTCATACTCGTAGGGATGGATGGATTTGGGGATGGAACCAGAAAAAAAAATAAGGGGGCAAAAATAATCGCTTAACAACTACATCAATTCGATTAATACTGGATAAGTTAATACAAAATCTGTTATTAAGAAAGAGTTGGACAGTAAAGGAGGTTGATATTTAGTATACGCAAAAAGATCACTTCAGATTTAAAAAAAAAAATCACTTCAAATATGCAGCTAATAGTGTGGAGTAATAATTTTTTAAAATAAATTTTATTATATGCATTAATTTTGCCTATTATATTTTGTTTTATTCATTATAGTATTGTTGTTGAAAATTGTTTTTTCTATTAAAACAATTGATGTTTGTTGTTGAAAATATCAGATAATTGTTTAATACATATCATAAAAAAATTAATGTTAACTGTAAAATTATTTTAAAATTTTAATAAAAAAATAAATTTTATAAATTATTTCATTAGTACAAATAAAATATTTAAACTAATTTTTCATATAATATTATTTAATTTCTTATATAAAGAAAATATTTTTAATCATAAAATTTATCATAAAATAAAAATAAAATATGTTAGATTTTATAAAATATCAAATAAGAATAAAAAAATATTTTACAAAAAAATAAATACTCTATTTAAAAATAAAAAATTACTTTTTATCAAACTTTAAATATTAATTTTTTAAAAATAATTTTTATTAATTATTTTTATTAAAAATATGTTTTTAGCGACTCAAAACTATTTTATGAGCCAAAATTGTTCAGCAATATCAAACGGAACTTTGATGCGGGCGTGAAAAAGATGGGTATAATGGGAAAATAAATTTCTTCCGTCAGAAACAAGGAGAAGGAGGTGCTTGCATCTGTAATTTAATACTCTCTCCTTCCTTCGATTTCGCCCCAATCTAATCTCGGTGTTGTTTGATTTGTAAAATGGCAACCTCTTTCTCTTTTGCTCCACTTTCAATCGCAGGTATACTCTCTACCTCCATCCTTGTGTTCTTCCAACTTTTTATATTCTCTCTGTCTTCAACTTTATTCAAATCATAAACTCTAACGGATAATTTCAATGATTCCATTCGATTGGATTAAGTCTTTCGTTATATACATAACAGAGAATGGCTATACAATGTTGAATAGAGTTGGCTTAAGCTGTTTTTTGTTGCTTACTATGATCTTTCCGCCACTTCCCTTTCTACTTATGCACACAATTAGACCTTTTTTCCAACTTCTATGACTATTTGGTATATTCAATTTCTTATACTGATGTGCAGTGCTAATCTTAAGTCAATGGAAATTTGATTTAAATTCTAATAGATTAATCTTATTATTTGTGTATGCAACAAGAAATAAATGCTACTAATGTGCTATGATTACTTTTTGGAAGCTGGATGTAGAGTTTGATTTTTAAGTGGCTTATCTGCTTCCTTAAATTTGCTTCCATTGATATTTTGTGTTTGCGACTTTTATTTGGTTGTAGGTGGCTCAAATCTTAAGGCACGACAGCATGTTTTCATTAAGTCTACCTCACTTGGGACAAAATCTATTCGGATTGTTGAAAGGAAATCAGTCTCGTTGGGAACTAGTCGCAGAGTGTCTATTTGTGCTCAATACAAGTATGTTTTCGTGAAGTTCTATCAAAATCTTTTTGACTCTCCATTACATAACAATGGCTACTGCAGGGCTTAAGCTTTAAACTCAATAATTACATTGGAGAGAGTTGATGTCATGGCTAAACATTTATTCAGAAATTTCTGTGACGTGTCATGTTGTTTGTTCACAATTAGTATAGGACTGTTGGCACAGAAGCCAAACTACATATCAAGCCTTTCAGAACTGTTAAAACTTGGGATGGAACAATTTATAATTAGTCATGCATTTCTTCTGATTTGCAGTGATGGCAGTAGGGGTGGTGGTGGCAGTGATTTTGCCGCTGGATTTCTTGTAGGAGGAGCCATATTTGGAATAGTAGCCTATGTATTTGCTCCTCAGGTGATTATCTTTCTTTAAACTCGAGTAAGTTGAATTTGAATTTTTTGGATTAATTTGGCTCTGGATAAGATGGGCTGATTGCAGTTTCATTTTGAAGAAAGACCCTCAGCTACATAGATAAAGCAAGAAAAAGAAATAGAACTTTCTTTCTGTTGACGTGATTAGTGGAATGCATAAAATTTTTCTCAGCCTCTTTGAATTTTAAGCAAAGGAATTTGATGAGTTGGGCCTTAACATCATGTGATCTGAGCAGGAGTTGTTAAATTGGGGAAAAGAACATCTAGCTTGAAAACACCAATAAAACATGTAGTTGAACGAGAAAAGTTTTAATGACATTAAAGTTTCTGAAGTTTGAGGTAACCTGAACCCAGAACTAGTAATTAATTTATGTGCTCAGTCAAGTCTTTATATCTTATTCAAACAAGAGCATGTTTAGTGTTCAAACTTATCCAAAAACTGTTGTTTGCCGCAAGTTTCTAGGAAAGAAATAGCCTGAGACTCTTTCCTTTTTCTCTGATTCTTTGTCTTTTAAAATGGGAAAATGTTTTTCTTTTGCTTTCACAATTTAATATAACAGCGCAATTGTTTTCCAACATACGTAAGATATTCTGTAATGCAAGTGTGTAATTTGTTGCTCGAGTTTCCAGTTACGTTGATTGATCATGTTCTATTTCTTTAACCTGTCTGAATAATTTTAAGGTTCAGCTCGTCTTTTGCATCAAATATGTAGAATAGAGTAATTGTTCAATACAAGACTCTTCATTTTTGTACCATTTCTTTTGTATCGGTTTGCACATTGGCTGCATTTCCATGTACGTCTGGCATTATTGTTTTTCTTATTCAAGCAGAACAATCACATAAACTGAAGATTTTTTTTATGCCAATATTCTTCTTTTTTTGAAATAA
The DNA here is from genome assembly GCA_948193385.1 of Breynia disticha f. nivosa. Lineage (NCBI taxonomy): Eukaryota > Viridiplantae > Streptophyta > Magnoliopsida > Malpighiales > Phyllanthaceae > Breynia > Breynia disticha. The sequence goes on from CANYCX010066817.1 coordinate 10,508, forward strand.
TTTTTCGAATGTATTTGTGCATTATCCAGATTCATATTGTTGCATTGGATTTTTCACTGAGAAAATGTTCCATTGTCCTGAATTTCTCTTTTTGTTTTTGAATATTTTGGGTTTCAATTGTGATTTCAGATAAGAAGATCCCTCCTCAATGAAGATGAATATGGGTTCCGGAAAGCGAAACGGCCAATATACTATGATGAAGATTTAATGGTAATCAGATTTCCATCAATTTGCATGTTCATTCTGTGTGTTTGCCAGTATTTTTAACTTGTCCCTCTTTGAATGAAAAGCATAAAACAAGGCAGACCCTGATTGAGAAAATCAGTCAACTGAATTCAGCTATCGATAATGTATCATCACGTTTGAGAGGAGGCAATAGTTCAGAGTCAGCTCCTGTGGAAGCTGATCCAGAGGTGGAAGATACAATGTGATATGTTTTGCTGCTCCTTGAGTGGCTGCAACTGGAGATTGAATTTGCGTATGTACCGTTTGAACTTTCTGGTATGTGGAATCCTATATGTTTTTTGACATCTGATAAATATTGAAATTCTTGCGGTGAATGAGGCAGTTTTTTAGGTTTGAATAGACTTGAAAGCCGTATAATGGAAGCCCTGCATCTGCTCACATTTTCAGTCTCCAACCAAGATGTACCTTTAAGTTAACGACGATCTCTTGCGGCATTGCTACAGGTCGCAATGTCAACCATTAAAACAATGATGCAAAGTTGGTGTACCCTCAAGTTAGTGTTTTTACTTAATGGAAGCTACAGATTATAACTTCATGAACAATTATTCCTTTGACAGACAATACATGATATGATATGTTATGGGAATACTATGTTTGTTTTATAAAGATAAATAGTTTGTTAAAATTTGTAAATAGGCTACATAAGAAAAGATGATTCAAACGATTAAGTTCTCAATTGGTTCACAATATCATATTTTTCAAAAAGTTCATTTTTTTGGAAGTTTATTTTTTGAGAATTAACTTCTGATGAAGTATAAAAAATGTTGTTTCGTTCAAATTAATATTTTTAAATAATATTTATTGAATTAGTTTTAAAATTAAAATTGATATCTATATAATTGTCTTCATCAATAACCAATCAAATATTTTATGAAAGAAGTTCAAGAATAATATGGTAAAAGGGACTCAACTTTTCTCAGAGAGTGTAACCCACCTAAGGCTTTGTTTAGTATGAGGCATGAGGTAATAAGATGAGGGAAGTTAATTATAGAGAAAGTAATTTACCCAAGGTAAGTGGAAGAGGGAAACTTAATTATAAGGGAAGTTTTTTACTTAGTGTTGTTTAGTTATAATTTTATGATAACTTTAATTTTATATTCTTTTGTTAAATTACAATTATAATTTTTAATTTTAATAAAAATATATATTCATTCATAAATTTGATATAATAAAAGAAAATATTTTTTTTCCTAAAACATGATAATTTTTATTAAATAATATATTAGTTATAAAAATTTATATATAAATATTATAATTTAGATATTTTATTTTTAAAATATAGGTTTTAATTAGTTATACTATTATTTTTTCAAAAGTATTATAAGTATACAATAAAAATTAATACACACTTTTAGGGAAGTATAGTTTCATATCAAACAAATAAAAATCATATTTTCTCAATAATTTACATTCCAAGTAACTTACTTCCTAAATAATTTACTTCTCGAAAAATTTCTTAACTGTTACCAAACAAGGCCCTAGTATTGTTTGGATACTACTAACTAAGGAAGTTTGTATTTACTTAGGGAAGTGAATTGCCTTATGTAGGAGAAGTAAAATTCTTGAGGAATGGTGGATTTTTACTTCCTTAGTTGAAAATCACAATTTTAGCCCATTTTTATTCCTTAATCTTTTTTAATTTAAACATTCAACTAAATTATATATTTATTGTAATTATTTTTTTATGATAAATTTAATTTTATATGTTTATTATAAAATTAAATTAAGTTATAATTTTTTAAAAACTAAAAAAATTGATTTATAAATTTATATAAAAATAAAAATTATTTTTTATAAAAAATAATAATTTTTGTTAAATAATGTATTATTTTTTATTAAACTTAAGTATAAATTTCATAATATTAGATTTTTACATATTTTATAAATTATATATATTTTAATTAATTATAATGTTATTATTTTATTAAGGGTATTATGGGAAAAAAATTATTAGACACTTTTCATGAACTATATTTTTATACCAAACATATAAAAATTATACTTTCTCAGTAATTTACTTCCCAAGTAACTTACTGTCTCAGTAGCTCACTTCCTCAATAGCTTACCTTTTGAGAAGTAAATTAATTATACCAAACAAGGCATAGTATTGCTAGGTAGATAACTTCCCATTAATAAGGGAAGTAGAGAATTGAACTTCCCAAGACAAATATGCAACCAAATAACACACGTTTTTCTATTTCTCGAAAATTTTAACTTCCTCTCTTCACTTACGTCCAACCAAGTGAGCCCTAAGTACAAGGGATATAAATCAATACTAAAAAATTATTAAGAATTCACGTAAAATTGATTACATTACAAAATTAAGATAATTAAAATATAAGTTACTTTAATGTTTTCGAATTTCCTCTTTAATTTCTGCGATCTTCTCCACTAATCTATCTCAATCATCCCTCAATATAAATTATTAATTATAGTATTAATTTTCTGTAAAAACAATTAATAATTTATAAAGATATAATTTATCCTATTCAATAGTGCTACATTTAAAATGTCTAAAATTTTCTATTGAATTTTTACAATTTTACATGCAACATTTAGAGAAACATGGTTTAAATGCATGCATAATATTTATCATTTTAACATCATATTATACATATATGATCAACCTTATAAAAAAATATTTTCTTATGTACCACAGAAGATTATGTAAAATTTCAAGAACAGACAATAATAAAAAATTATAAAAGATTTTTTTAAATAATTGTCGAACACAACATTTTCTTATGTATTTTGCAAATGATATTATAAAATTACTATACAAAAGTAATTAATGTCTTCCTCCATTATTAAAAATGCCTAAAACAACGAGTGTTGAAATCAATGTGTTATGCCAATATTTCGCGGGAAGGATGGTCGCGAGTAGGTGCTATTTCGCGGGAAGGATAGTCGCGAATAGGTACGAGTGTTCGCTTGTTTGTGGGTTCGTATTGCCTAATAGACTTAGGACTTTTGATGAAGTTAAGCTACGCTGATAATCGACTAAACTAAGTTACTCTACTCCTAAATGTGAAAAGCTGTAAAGGAATTAAAATACGAGAAACATAAATTGCAAGAAGATAACTGCATTAACGTAAAGTCTAAAATTAGAATAAAACACTTACAGAGGACGCCTCAGAAGATGACATCCTTGCAATTTTGCAAGTGATCCCTTCGGCACTTTTAGTAAGTGGAAAATATATGCTACGAAACAAGGGCTAAAGAAAGCAAAAAAAAACAAAGTAAACAAAGTAAAGTGGTGTGTTGTGTCGAGAGAGTCATTTTTCTGCTTGTCCTCTTGTATTTAAAGGTCTTGCATACGGTTACCTCCACGATCCGAACATATAACTGTTCGCGCCTCTCTTAATTAATTTCTTCCTTGTCAAACTCGCGCCACCAACTTATCAAACGCGAGCCTTAATAGGTCTCGTCTGAGCGAACTCCTTTATCCTTCACTGGCGCTGACGTCTCTACCGTCACTTGCTCCGTTTCTCGATGCTCTTCTGATTTGTTATCCCACACATCACTTCGCTAGAGTCTTCACAATTCGCTTGTTTCAAAATTCTCCCCAAGCCTAAGACCTTGCTTTGCTCTCATGATACCTTTACGCGAAAGACTCTCATCATGCTGCAGAGGCAACTATACTAAACTTCTACGTTTTGTAGGTCAACAGTTGTAGCAGCACATTATGCTACAATTTTGCTTTCAAGTCTAAGGATTTAATCTCTTA
>CANYCX010066855.1:0-11460 GCA_948193385.1 Breynia disticha f. nivosa
GCCAAGAAGGGGTTAAGTCCAGTCGAAACGGGGCCGAGTCACGTTGAAACACGATGGAGTAACAGCGAGGTGGTGTCGAGTCACGCCAAGACGCAGTCAAGTCATATTGGGAGCCCATGGGATAGTTTAAGTCATGCTCGAATCCTACAAGAAGTCGTCGACTCATACTTGGATCACGTCAAGACAGGGTTAAGTCACCATTGGATACTATATAGACGCAGTTGAGTCACGTCTGTATCCCAACGGGACACAATCGAGTCACACTCAAATTATCTAGACACACGATCGTGTCACACTCAGATCACTCCAAGATATGGTTGAGTCCCAATCGAATCACACCCAAACATGATCGAGTCATGCTCGGAGTAAGATGAGAGGAGGTTGTGTCATGCTCAGGTCATGTTAAGACACAGTTGAATCAAGCTCAGATCATGCCGAGAAGTGATTAAGTCATGCTCACATGTTGCAGAGAAGTTGAGTTATGCTAGGAGCACACTGAGAAGTGGTCGAGTCACGCTAAGATCAAGCTAAGAAGCGGTCGAGTCACGCCATGATCAAGCTAAGAAGCGGTAGAGTCACGCTGAGATATGATCGACTCAAGCCTCCAATACGCAATGGTGTCATGCCAAGAAACAATCTTATCACGCTGAGACGGGCCGAATCCTGCCAAGAAGTGGTCAAATCATGCCAAGCTGTGGTAGAAACACATCAAGATGCGATCTAGTTTTGTCGAGACGAGATATAGTCATGTCGAGACGTTGTTGAATCATGATCTAATCAAACCGAGACACAGTATATTGCGACTTATACATGGTAGAGTCCTGTTGAGATGGGAACGTGTCAAGCCAAGATGTTGTCAAGTCAGGCAAAGTTGTTGTCACATCAATACACGGTCAAGTCAACCCGAGACACGATTGCATCACGCCAAAGTGGGATACAGTCATTCCGAGATGCCGTCGCGTTATGCTTAGACATGGTGAGTCGCCCAAAGTTGAGGCAGTGTCACATTGAGATGAGGTAGAGTTATGCCAAAATGTGATCGTGTCACACCAACATAGGGTGCTATCAAGCTCGAATCAAGTCGAGACGCGGTCAAGTCACCCTCGAATTTTGTCGACACGCACTCCAGGCATGGTCGAGTTAGTCCAGGATCACGGTAAGACACAACGGAGATAGGCTTGGATCACAGCGAGACGCGGTCAAGTCAAGCTTCGAATGAGCCGAGAAGTAGTCCACTCATGCTTGATTCGTGATAAGACGCGGTTGACAATTGCTCGGAACAAGCCGACATTCGATCGAGTCACGCTAACGCCCATTTGAGATACGGTTGAGTTGTGCTCATATTCTCTAAGATACGATGGAGTCATGAATGTGATACCAAGATGCGGTATAGTCAAGCTCGGATCCTACTGTGAGTCACACTTGAATCACAACAAGAAGTGCTTTAGTCAGCATTAGATTATGTCGAGACGCGGTCAATTCACCCTCGGATCCCACCGTGATGCGTTCGAGTTAAGCTTAGATCACTTCGAGACAGGTTGAGTCATGCTCGGAGTACACGCCTTGACGCGATCGAGTTAAGCTCAGATCCTTCCGAGACAGGGTCGAGTCCTGCTAAGATCACGCCGAGATACAATTGAGTTAAGCCCAGATCACGCTGAGATGAGGTAGTAATGATGAGATAATGTCGAGACGCGGTCGAGTCACGCTGAGATAGGATCGAGTCATGATAAAACGGGCTTGATTCACGGCAAGACGTTGTCATGTCACGCCGTGAAGCATTCGTCCCATACTGAAATGGGGTCGACACCCCGAGTCGAGGTCGAGTTACGCTGAGACATGATTGAGCGACGCCGAGACACAGTTGTTTCACACCGAGACATTATTGAGTCATGTTCAAATCATGCGAAGACATAGTCTTGTCACGCCGTGGTAGGGTAGAGCCATGTCTAGATGGGATCAAGTCTTGCCGAGACACGGTCCAGACAAGTCGAGATGCAATCAAAACACATGTAGAGACACGCGGAGACGAGGTTGAGTCTCGACAAGATGGGGTCGTGTCAGTTCGACATGGGTTTGCGTCATGCTGAGACAGATTAGTGTCACGACGAGATGGGTGTTCTCACCGTGATATAAGATGTATTCATGCTAAGACCAGTCGACTCACGCCAATACGTGGTCGATTGATGTTGAGACGAAGTAGAGTCACACCAAGATGAGGTCGAGTGACACCGATAGAAGGTAGAGTCATGCCGAGATGGGATCTACTAATGCTAAGATGCAGTCGATTCACATCGATGCAAAGCTAAGTCACGCTGAATACGAGGTAAAGTTACACCATGATGAGGTACCATAATGTCAATATGTTCTTGTGGCTTATTGAGACAAGGTCATGTCATGCCAAGACGAGATATTGTCATGCCAAGATGGGTGAACTCAGGCCTATAGGAGTTGGAGTCACACTGAGATGTGATCGAGTCACGACGATATGTGGTCTATCCACACCGGGATAGGGTTAAGTATTGTCGAGATGGGTCGAGTCACCTCAAGCTATGGTCTAGTCAGGTCGACATGGTCGAGTTATCCTGAAATGCAGTCGAGTAATACCTAGCTTGGGTGGAGTCACACTGAGGTTATGCTAAGACGCAGTCGTGTCATGCTCGCATCACGCAGAGACATGCTCGGTCAGGCTTAGATCATGTAGAGATGTGGTGGAGTCAAGCTTAGATCATACTGAGATGCAATCAAGTTAGGCTAGAATCACGTAGAGAAACGGTCGAGTGACTATTGGATCACATTGAGACGCGATCTAGCCATGCTTGGATCACAGTAAGACACGTTCGAGCCCCGCTTGTCTCACACCATGTGAGGTAGGAATCACGTTCGACGTTGAGTGATGTCGAGACGTGATCTAGTCATGCCGAAACGAAGTTGATTCATGTTTGGATTGCACCGAGACACGACCGAGTTATGCCGAGACGTGGTCGAGTCACGTTGAGACATGGTCGAGTCACGTTGAGACATGGTCGAGTCACACTAAGATGGGTTGATTTATGCCTTGATAGGATCAAGTCATGTCAAGACGCAGTCGAGTCACACTGTGATGGGGTCTACTCACACTAAGACGCAGTCGAGTCACATATATACGAATGGAGTCACGCTCGTAGCTTACTGAGATGCACTCGAATCAAACTTCGATCACGCTAAGATGCAGTCAAGTCATGCTCATATCACACAATGACGTGGTCATGTCATTCTAGCAACATACCAAGAATGGTCGAGTCATGCCGAGATGGAATCGAGTCAAGCCTAGGATAAAGTCGAGTATATCACACTATCATGTGGTGGGATCATGTTGAGATAGGGTCGGGTCAAGCCAATACGTGCTTGAGATGCGGTGGAGTCACACTCAGATTACATCCTTAAAAGGCTGAGTTACATTAAGATGTGATCGAGTTAGGCCAAGACGGGGTCGAATGACATTGAGATAAGGTCAAATGACACTGAGATAAGGTCGAAACACTAGGATAAGGTTGAGTCACCCTAAAAGCTGATTAATTCACGTCGAGACGGGGTGGAGTCACCCTCGGATCACGACGAGATGTGGTACTGTAACTCTGAAATCACATCGAGATGCAGTCGAGTAATGTTTGGATTATTCTAAGATGTTGTCTAGATTACGACAGATCACGTCGAGAAAGGGTTAGTGCCGCTCGGATTACGACGAGATGTAGTCCAGTCTCACTCGAATAACGTTGAGACACATTGGAGCCATGCTTAGATCATGTCGAGACGCAAGCAATACAAGCTACAATCACACAAACACTTTGTGGAGTCAAGCTCGAATCACACAGAGATGGAGTAAAGTCAGGCTCGGATATCGTTGAGATGTTGTCGAGTCAATCACGTATCAAGCCGTGACGTGGTCATGTCAGGCTGAAATCATACAAAGATCCAATCGTGTCAGGCTCGAAGTAGGCTGAGACATGGTCAAGTCAAACTCGGATCAACCCATTACACGGTCCAGTCAATTTGGATCACGTTGAGACACGCTCAAAATAAGGTCAAGTCACATGGAGACGCGGTCCAGACACGTCGCGACAGGATTGTATCATGCTTGGGTCACACTAAGACGCATTTGAGGCACATTGAAATGGGGTCAAGTCTTGTCGAGATAGGGGTCAAGTTAAATCAAGATGGGTCAAGTCACGCCAACGCTTGGTGAGGATGGTATTGAGTCGCACCGAGAAGAGGCTTGTCATGCTGGTATGTGATTGAGACATGCTCAGATCTCATTGAGACACAGTCGACTCACATGGAGTTATGGTCGAGTTACAAAGAGACGGGTCGAGTCACGCCGTGACAGGGTCACCTAGTGTCGACATAAGGTCGAATTACACCGAGACCTAGGTTAGTTACATTGAGATGTGGTCAAATCATGCCCTAACGGGTCGAGAAGTTCCGAGACACGGTTGAGTCATGCCGGGACACGATCCAATCACGTCAAGACAGGGTTAGTCACGCAAAGATGAGGTTGAATCACGCTTGAATGGATTCAAGACTCAATCGAGTCATGTTCGGATGGGGTTGAGTTATGCCCAGACGAAGTCAAGTCATGCCAGGAAGGGGTCGAGTCAAGGCCAGACAATCGAATCTTGCAGAGACATAATCAAGTCGAATCATGCCTAAATCTGGTCGAACCAAACTCATACCACACTGATAGGCGGTCCAGTGAAGCCAAGATGCGTTCGAGTCATACAGAGAAGGGTCAAGTCACACTGAAATGGGGTTTAGACAAGTTAAGACATGGGAGAGCCCCGCTGAGATGCGATCGAGTCACGACGAGACGGGTCGAGTCATGCCGAGACATGACAAGTCAGGTTGGGAAGTCATAATAGAATCACACCAAATCGTGATGGATTTAGGCTCAGTTCGTGATGAGACGCACTTTAGTTAGACCCAAATCCTGCCAGGACCCGACTGAGTCACGCTCGGATCACGTCGAGACGCAGCCCAGTCATCCTAGGATCTTATCGAGACGTAGTCGAGTCACGGGGAGACGGGGTCGAGTCTTGTTAAGATGGATCAAGTCACGCCAAGACGCGGTGGGGTCACGTATAGACGTTGTTGTGTCACCGTATCAGGTTGTCGAGTCAAGCTCATATCACATCCAAATGCAGTTGACTCAAGCTTATATTGCCTCATGCTCAGATCACCCTGAGATGCGGTCGAGTGACTACTGGATCACGCCAAGACAAGGTTGAGTTACACAAAGACGAGGTTGAGTCAAGCTGAGATGCATTCGATTTACACCTATACGGGTTTAGTTACACTCGTTTTATGTCAAAAACTGGTCGAGTCATGCCTAGACGCATTCGAGTCAAGCCAAGACAAGGTCAAGATGAGGTCGAGTCATGCTGAGATGCATATCACATTGAGACAAGGTCGAGTTAAGCCTAGACGTGTTGGAGTTATGCTGAGATGTGGTCGAGACGACGTCGAGTCATACCAAGACAATTTCGTGTCATGCCAAGACATCATCAAATCCCACTCGGATCACATCTAGACATGGTTAAGTCACTTTGAGATCTGATCGAGTCATTCCCAAATGAGGTTGAGTCATGACGACAAGTAGTCGAGTCATGCACAGACAGGTTCAATTCACTTCGCGACGCGGTTGAGTAACGTGGAGAGATGGTTGTGGCACGACAAGATACTGTTAAGAATGCTCGAAACACGTCGAGTCGCAGTAAAGTCGTGCTAAGACGCGGTCGAGTCATGCCGAGACATTGTCGAGTCATACCTAGATGCAGTTAAGTTACATTGAGATGAGTTCAAGCCACGGTTGGAACACGTAAAGAGGTTATCAAGGTAGATCAAGGTAAGATGCAATCTAGTTAAGCTCAGGTTTTGTTGAGACATAGTTGGGTCAAGCTTGAATCAAGCCGAGTTACGGTCGAGTCATGCAGAGAGGGGGTCGTTTCACATTGAGACACGGTCGAATCATGCCAACATGAGGTCAAGTCACGTTGAGATTCGGCCGAGAGTCGCCGAGTCACTGTTTAGCCACGCTGAGAGAAATTCGAGTCACTCCGAGAAGTTGTCGAGTGTAGGTCGAATCAAGCTGAGGCACTCCAAGAGACATGGTTAGATCACACCAACATGCGGTCGAATCACGCTCGGATTACACTGAAATGCGATTATGACACACTCGGGTCGCACACAGATTCAGTCGAGTGAAGCTTATATCACGCCAAAACGGGGTGGGGTCACAATCAACTCATGTTGAGAAGTTGTTGAGTCACACATGGATCATGCTGAAATGCGGTTAAGTCATAGTCTGATCATGCCAATGCGCAGTCGAGTCAAGCTCGAATCACACCGAGATGCAGTTACGTAAACCTCATCTCATTTTAAGAAGCAATCAAGTCACATCAAAATGGGGTTTATAATGGCAAGACAGGGTCACCTTACTCTAGGCATGATTCGACTTGATTGCATCTCTGTATGATACTTGAACTTGACTGCGTGACTTGGCATGATCCCAAACCATCTTACTATGACTCGATCGCGTCTCGGCATGACTCGACCCCATCTTGTTGCGACTTGACCGCATCTTGGCGTGACTTGACTGTATCTTGACCGCATGTTGTCACGACCCGACCATGTCTCTGCACTCGATGACGTCTCCACGTGACCTGACACTATTTGGGCATGATTCTACCCCGTTTTAGCGTGACTTAACTCCATCTAGACATGATCCAAGCGTGATTTGACCACTTCTCGGGGTGATTCTACTTTGTCTTGGTGTCACTAGATGATGTCATTAACCTTGTCTCGGTGAGACTCGACAGCATCTAGGTGTGACTCGACCTCATCTCGAGACCTTCTCGACGTGTCTCAAACACGACCAGTCATGAATCGACTCCTAATAAGTGTGATCTGCATCTCATAGTGGCAAGACCTCGTCTCGACCGTTTCTCGGCGTGACACGAACATGTTTGGGCGTGAGTCCACCCGTCTTGATATTACTACGTCTCAGCAAGATCGGATCGTTACCGGAATGCTTGAACATATTTCAGCTTGACTCGATTTTTTCGAGTGTGAATCAACCTTGTATATGTTTTACTCGACCACATCTCAACATGACCAAATTGCGTCTCACCGATTCAACTGCGTCTCGGGATGACTCGACCTTTTCTCAGCATAACTAGACCGAGTTTAAGCCTAATTTGAGAGTGACTCGACCATGTCTCAACAAGGCTAAATCGCATCTCCACGTGATCCTAGCGTGACTCAGCCACATCTAGGCATGATCTTCGTCGGCCTCGATCTCGTCTCTACTTGATCCAAGGATGACTCAACGATGTTTGGTAGTGATTCGAGTTTCAATTGACCACATCTCGGCGTGCTATGAGCGAGACTCATCCTGCCTAAGCATGATTTGATCAAGACTTGACCCTGTTTTGGTGTGATAAAAGCAAGATTCGAGCTTGAATTAATGATGTCTCAATGGGCTAGAGCCGATAAGGACTAGACAACGTCGCGGTGTGTCTTGACCTAGTCCCAGCATGACTCAATCACGTCTCGGCGTGACTCGAACGCATCTCACGACTCGATCTCATCTCGCCAGGACTCGACTATGTCTCTGCATGACTTGACTGCGCTTTGAGTGACTCGACCACCTCTCGTCGTGAGGCAACCGCATCATTTTGTTATCAGATCGTGGCTCGACCGCATCTTGGGATGATCCGAGTGTGACTCGACCCTATCTCGGCATGACTCAACCCCGTCTCGGTGTGAATTGACTGTGTCTCCATGTGACTTGACCCCATCTAGGCGTGACTCTAGCCCATCTCAGTGTGACTCTATTGTGTCTCAACCTGACTTGATCTCGTCACGCGTAACTCTCGGCGTGAGTCCACCATGTCAAAGCATGACTCAACCGCGTCTCGGCATGATTCGAGTGTTACTTGACCCCTGTCTAGATGTGACTCGACCTCATCTCAGTATAATCTGATCTTGTATCAGCATGAATCGACAGTGTCTCTGTGTGATCCCAGTGTGACACGATCCTATCTCAGTACAACTGGTCTACTTCTCGGCATGACTTGACCCCTTTCGACCTGACTAGACCTCTTCTGGGCGTGAATTGAATATGACTCGATGGAATCAGAGCTTGATTCGATTGCGTATCAAGTTGATCCCCATCTCGGCGTCCGTCGACACATGTTGATGTGAGTCGATCATGTCCCGACATGTCTAGACCCGTTTAGGCGTGATTTGACCTAGTCTATAACGTCCTCAATTTTAAAGTTTCAAAACAGGTATAATCTAGTCCCAATCAGGTAAGGAAAGTTAGGAGTTAAGGAAGAATCAAGTTAAAATTACATGGAGTTTAGAAATGCAGAAAATCGAGAATGGTTGCTCTCTAACGCTCGTTACCCATAAGAATATAACGTACGTTATCCTCAGTGTTAACATACGTTATTCTAGATTGATTTCCCAAAATAACGTATGTTGACTAAACTACGTTATTTTCCTTAAACCTACATTATCGGGACCCCTGGACACATTATTTATTACGAGAAAAGCCAAGCTGACCCAAAACACTCCTAAAACTCTAAAACAATTTCCCAACACACCACAACAACCCTATAGGGTTTCGTAAACATCAATCCTCCCAAAAACCCTCACATTCCTTCATCTTTTTGCATAAAAATCCATTCCTCCCATCAGATCTCATACTTGACAAGTTTGAAGGAGAACCTCCCTTAAGGAAATTTGCCAGTTTAACACAAGTGTGACTTGAAAATCACGAAATTAGGATGGTAAATTAGGGTAGAATGAGGGTGTTCTTACATTAGGAAAAACAAAGAGTGTGTGGGATGGGTAGCGAGAAGAGGTTAGGGTTTAGGGGAGAGTTAAGAGGGGAAAGAATGGAAGTTTGGGGTTCTAGATTTGAGGGGAAAATGAAAGAATAATTAATGTAGGAATCAGAGAGGCAGAGGAGCCGGAGCGACCGCCGGACGGACTCGCCTAGGTTTGGAGGTAAGTGTATGGCCTGTCGCTTACTTATCCATATTTAGTCTCTTACATGGTTAACTATGATGGTTTGAGTGTGTAATTTAAAATGAACTCACGAATAGGAAGCCATGTGTTATCTGTGAAGGAATGTATACGTGTTATATAATGTGATATGATGTGTTAATATGGAATACCATGATGTTTTAAAATGAAGGCTTAATGTATCTAGTTATGGATATATGGAGTAAACGTGCTTGTGTGACTTGTACAATTGATTGAGGTGGTTATGCTTACTAAATGATGGTATGGTGTGAATGGTGCTATGATGTGTTAATGTGTTTAATGGATTGTGTTTGATGGTAGTTGCATGACATGAGTGCATGGTATGCTGGGAGATGAGGTTCAATGGTGGACCAAACAAAAGTTGATAATTGGGCAATCTTGAAAGCATGAGTGCATACATATTATATATATTTGATGAGTAAAATGGTTATGGTATGTGAGGGTGAATCATGGTATTGTGATATGCTTGTATTGATGGAGTTGACATGGAATGAGATTATGAGCATGTGATCATATGTGCATGTATGATTTTAGGGCATTCATGCATGATTTATTTACAGAGCAAAACTCGAAGCAAAAACTAGACCAAGCAAAAACTTGAAGAGAAAACTATATCGATCGAAAACTCGAAGGGAAAACTATATCGAGCGAAAACTCGAAGAGAAAACTATACCGAGTGAAAACTCAAAGAGAAAACTAAACCGAGCAAAATCTCAAAGAGAAAATAATATTTGAAATGTGAAAAGTGATTTGCGGTGGCATAGCATAAGGCATACATTTGGTGACAAGTTATATGACCTTGTATGTTATTATTTTCAAAATGATGTTTATGAGTAAAGTAATGTTAATGATGTGGATGATTGATGATATTCGGGTGCACTATGGTTATGTGCGAAATCTGACTTATGCTTGGAAAGGAAAAATTTGGCTTTATGCATGATTTGTGACATTAAATGGATGTGGCAAGGCATGGTTGTAAAATGTTGTGAATGTTAAGAAGAAAAATGTATGTAGTGAAGCCTCGAGAATATGATTGATTGTAGAGGTTAGGTTTTGGGAATGTGTTAGTTGCTTTCTGGGAATTTGGAGAATGTAGATGTGTTGTGATTATTTGTATTATTGGTATGATATTGTGTGTACTTTCTCTATGGAGTGATAGTATATGCATAAGTGTGTTATTGTGAACCTAAGTATATGAGTTGAATGGTAGGAAAGATGTTATAGGCTTGATGGTAGATGAGGTGGAAAATTGGTTAAGTGTTTGGGTGTGAAGTGAATGTTCTATTTAAGGTCTTTGTAGATTGTTAACGTACGTTAAACTTGGTTTTAACTTACGTTACCTAAATCGTTTCATAGTCCATTTAATTGATTTGAGAAACAGAAGCTTCTAAGAGTTAAAATGCCATATTAACGTATGTTAGTTGGACAATTAACGTACATCAATAAAGAATAACGTCGTTACCTGTGTGGTGATATATGCTATTCATCCTGCCTATTTTCTGGGAACAATTCTGAGAATAACATACGTTAAGGTTTCATCCTAACATACCTTATTTTTACTCTGAAGGTTGTTTAACCTATAAATTCATACCTTACCCCAACCTAGAGTTAGTACATGATCTGGACTAAGTTAGGGACCCAAAACTTACCAAGTATGACCTAACTTAACACTATAAAAGAAATAAATTAATCACTTGATAACTCATCCTAGACCCTAACAGAGAGCAAAGTACTTTGGCAATATAGAGCGAGTGTATAATGAGAGAAATAATGGTGACATTAAATGAACGAGGGTATTAGACTTTATATGGAAAGGTAAGTGACGTTAGGGACATACGCTTATAGAGTTTTTGTACTCATGTTTTCTGTTGTGTTTTTGGATATTACAGACGAGAAGGCTGTCGCGTAGATCACACATACTTTCTACGCCATTTTTGGTTTGAGACTCAAAATTAAAACCTGTATTCAAAACCTGTCTCGATTTTAATCTCAAATCTGAAAATAATAAAAACATTTATTCAAACCTTTTAATCATTTTTCATAACAAACATGGATATAGAAAAGATTTATTAAATAAGACAATATGAAATGTAAAAATAAATACATTTCCTTTTTAAAATATCCTTTCAACTTCCATGTTTGTAAAATATGTGCTCAACTCCTCCTCGCGGCAATCCTGCTATACCTGCACAACATATAAACAACAAAAGGGTAATTATAAAGATATACTCAGTAAGTGTATCCCAATTTAAGTTTATATGAAATGCAGAGGTCCAGTTAGCACCATTGTGCAACCTTCATTCCCATTAATCAGAGTTTATCTTGAACTTTAAGTTCACTCATATTCAGTTTTAATAACCAACACGATGA
>CANYCX010067044.1:0-18918 GCA_948193385.1 Breynia disticha f. nivosa
TGCTTAAAACCTTGATGTGATGAATGTGATAAAATGAGAATGAAAGAGTATGTAAGATAAAACCGATGAAGATATACTAAGATTGATATGCTTATTGTCTTGAGGAATAATGAGATGAAAGAGATGAAATAAAATGAGTAGATGTGGTAGGTTAGAGGAGAATCATATTCCCTGAGGAATATAGATTTCCCTGCGCCACTTACTGAGCTTTCTCGCTCACTAGGACGGTTTTGTTGAAAAATGCGCAGGACGTTGAGCGTTTACCAGTGGACCAGAGTTGTGTTGATCCTGTACCAGACGTGCGGATGTCAGAGGTGGAGCTCCATCATCATTTTATTGGTGTATTGATTTCAGATTTGAAATTTGAACATATTTATTTATGTAATATTTTGAGTTTGGATTTATTTTCAAACATTTTAATTGCTTCCGCAAAACTCTGAATTTTATTATGTTATTGATGTATTTGATTTGGGCCCGGGTATGTTTTTAAGAAAATTTTATTTTCTATCTCCTCTAACCGATATTGAAAGTTCAATTCTGATTATTTAATTGTTGGTTAAAAGATTATTAATTAAATGGAAAAATAGGATTTAATTTTTGGGTGTCACACATTTAACCTACAATAAACTCTATCCAAACATATTCAATCATAAATCACATGTTTCCGTAAACTTAACTGTTAAAGCTCAAGCAACATTCTCATAACTCCACAACACAACTCAGCATTCTTAACTCATATTTCACAATTCAATTCTACGAATTCATTACCAAATTTTAATTTAATGGTGAAGACCGGCTCCAATTCCACATATAGTCAAATCGTGAATCGGCGGTTAAACGATCCTTAGAACTGTTGAAACCTCCAATTCCAATGGTCCGATAATTTTTTTGAAATTAGTGATGATTTTTTAGATTTTGGATAAGTGGAATTATATGACACCACTTTTCCTATACTAGCAAAGTTGACTTTACAAGTGTTTGTCGTTCTTGTCTCAACCGTCGTCGTTAAACAACTATTTAGCGAAGGTGAGAACATTTTAGACGAAAAAATAAAAAATGAAGGTCCCTTCGTTGAAAACATTTTAGACCGAGACCACTACCGATTTCACATGTCCTAGTTCCACGACTAATTTAGAATAATTTTAGCTTAGTATAATTTTTGTTCCTTGTAATCTTTTTCTTTACTTGTATTATTTTTGTTTTCTTATAATTAGTTTGCTTAAATTTTTTAAGTAACCACAGTATTCTCCACTATAAATGAGGTCAAATTAATAAAACCGGCCAAATTATGTAATACATAGTTTTGATTCAGCTCTTCTAGATTGCGAAAACATGAGCCGCGGGTTCCGACACTTTTACATGTCTACAATAGAAGTTTGCTAAACTATGCCATGGGGTATGACCATGCAAGCACCAACTATTATATGGAAGCTATGTGTTTTCGCAGCTGTACAAATCAAAGCCGTAGAAGACAATCGTCACTTTTTGGTGGAATATATAACCAAGTAAACACAAAAGTATCAACACAAAAATTAAGACGAAGAGAGAAAAATTTGCTTCCCAGAATCTGTGTCCCACTGAATATACTATTGGCTGATCGGCTTTTCAATAACTGTGTTTAACTCTACAGAAAGCTCAGGGTCCCTCATAGAACCCCACTCCGCCACTCCTATTGTTACCTTCCGATCAGGAAAATGAGGTTGAAGATGCAGTTTTTCCTCTATGTATATATACAATCTCAATTACAACTCACATTGAAACGTACAACACATTAATGTTTGACCAGCATTGCCTCCATATTCCTCTTTCTGGCTGCATGTTTGAGTTTCTCTAGCGCCACCAGCCCGACTTGCCGAACCCTTTCTCTGGACAATCCTATCCTGAAAATCCATAACAAATACGGTGTCATCGTTAATCAACAATGGATATTGAATCGGGCCAGGTGATTGGTATGACAAACAAGATGCTTTAAACATTGTGAAATAGTTTGTGCTATCACGAAACGAATTTGGAAATACTCACCGTTTGCTTATGTCCTCCCATGTAAGGCTTTCATTATCAAGACCATAGTATAAACGTATGATCTCTCGTTCCCGTTCTCGAAGTGTCAAATTGATAAGCTTATTTACTTCGTTCTGCATATTAACAACGCAAGGATTAACTTTTGCTTCAAGATATGTGAGACCAAAACTTAAACAATAGAAGACCTAGAAAGACATAGAAAGAGGTCGATTTCATAGTAAAACAATTCAACATCCATTTTGATCCTCTTTAATATATTTGTAAAAAGAAATTATTTCATTTCTACTTTCCAACATAAGCATGGATTCATACCTTTAGCGCCCATTCATCGACACTGTGCCATGGATTGTTCTCAGTTCGTTTATCTGCAATGTACTGTAGAAATTGAAAGAAGAGAGAAAAAATTGTCAAGGAGGTAGGAAAGACGGGAAGAATAAACTTGAAGAGAGTGCAGACAACAGTCAAGCTTTCACTTACACTGTGGTGGGTCTCTCCGGGAAGGCCATTCAGAGAAGGAAATGCTTCCCTATCAAGCGAAAACACCTTGTTAATGGCCTGCATATTACAAAATTGAGTGGTAAGCATTTGAGGGAATAAGAGAATTATGTAATAAGTAAATCATATACAGATTCTAGTACCTCTGTGGCATTCCGAACTTTTTTCTGGGACATATTCAAATACTCCGCAATTTTCTGCATATGTAGCAAAATATAACAGACAGGTCAGAGGAGAAAAACTGAAATTGAATAATAGCAAGCAATAATGCTACATGCTATGATTACACATTGCTTTGATAAACTGAAACGGATCATATAGCTCAAAACACAATAAGTATATTGTGCTTACATCAATTGATGGAGTTATTCCTTTATCTTCTAGTCTGATCTTCGCGTTACGGATTAAACCTAACCTTTCGTGCAAATGATTTGGTAACCTCAAAGTCCTTGAGTTGTCAACTAAAGCCCTGGAAACACCCTGTTTCAAAATGAAAAAATATCATTGATTCCGTGCAACCAAAAATGATGACAGCAGTAACAAATGTCCTAATTTATTAATTTAAAAATATTACAAAACATAAATTCCCCTCTAGGTCATGTGGAAGTTAGTGAAATTAAAATGTTGCTCAAGAACAGAAAAATCTGTGAAGATGTATGATACAACCAAAGCTAATGACAACAGCTTGAGCAAGGTTAAAATTTTGTTGTTCCAGAATAATTCAATAAACAATGATTGCATGATAAACACTGAGAAATATTAAGGATTGAAGGCTGCTGAACAAACTGTCGATGGCATGGATGCCTTTTCTTTTCTGGTGTCTAAAATAATATATACCTGACGTATCCACCAATAGACATAAGTTGAAATTTTGAACCCTTTCGAAGAATCAAATTTCTCGATGCCACGCAACAATCCAATTAGACCGCCCTACACAAGGGTTTCAAACATTTGTAAACAAATAAAAATTCAAGTTGGATCAGCAACACAATATTTCATACTTAGTCAGTGAGAAGAATGTCACCTGAACAAGGTCAGCCATTTCAGCACCCATGTTATCATATCTTTGAGCAATAGACATTACAAGGCGAACATTGCTCATTGCCAGTTTCTCTCTAGCCAAAGAACAAGCCATCAGTTTTGACTGCAATTGAGTGCGACTAATTCTCAAGGAAGCCGCAAGTTGTTCATCTGAGGGCTCGCATCCTAATCTCTCCATCAGCCTGAAATTTGTCAACCGCGATTAGTGACTATTTAACTTCTAAAATTTCAAAATTATTTTCCTGCAACCATGATAATATCTCACCTGGATTTGTGCTCCTCTAACGATAGACCAACCTTCATTATCTTGGAAAGACTAACAACTTCACTGTGAGTAAGTAACTCTTCACTTACAACACCTTTCACATAACCCTTTAAGCGATTCTGCAACAACTCAGGACCAATAACTGATTTTTGCTGCTTAAAGGAAATTTGTGCCATGGATTTACTTTGACTCAAATTTTTCTTCTTCAAGTTCATTCTCCGCTGCCGAGCAGACACTCCAGAGCAAGTTACTGGTACTTTCTTCTGACTTTTTTTACCAGTTGATTCAACTGATGAAGTTCTCTCAAAGGACAGGTTCCACTGTTTTTCCAGCATAGACTTCTGCAGCAAAAGGAGTGCCTCAACTGAATAGTTGAGGTCAGAATTTTCCTCTTCAAGGTCCTTCAACGTTCCAATCACAGTATCTTCAGTCAAATGATCATAAGCAGTATCTACATGTTCTTTAAGAGCCTTAACAGACTGCGAATTACGGTTGGAAGATGGAAAACTGGACCCATAATTTGATGACCTCTTTGCAACTACAATATTCTTTGTCGAAAAAATCTGATATTGTGCTATTCCATTATCATTAACATTGGAAAATTTCTCAGTAACATCAGAGTAGTAAAAAGAGGAACTTAAAAGCCCTTTTCCTGCACTAAGTCCTATCACTGCTGCAGTGGCCATCATATGGCTTCAGTTTTAAGTACAGACCAAAAGCATCAGAAGACTTTCAGAGAATTGGTTGCAGAAACACAAAATTTATCCGCAAATACCCTCTAATTGCAACTCTCTACTAAAACACTACAATTAATGTCCTGAAAATCAAAAGAAAGAAGAATAAATAAGTTGTGAGGACCTTTGTTTCTTCACCAAATATGTATAAGATCTAACAAGCGAACGTACGACCATGTTTAATTACAGAAAAAAACCAATAAAAAACCATTCATGATGTGAATTTTCCATAATTAACCATATAGTACAGCCTGCATCGCAGTTCATAAATCAAGATTCAACAAAATGAAATGCTAATAACCAAGTATATCCTCAAATCACCTATCTCAATATTAACACGGGAAATAATTAGATTAAATACCCTTCTGGATTTGTTACCACAGACAACGTATGTTAAACATTGCTTACAAGGAAATTTATCTTTATAATGATGAACTCAACAAGAATATTTATGTACAAAACAAGTGACATACCTCAAACAAACATTCAGATTATCAGAAGAAGAAGAAGATGGTAAGGTAAGTGATATGAAATGGAGGAGATTCCAAAGTGGGGAACACAAGAGAGTTTGCTTGTATTTTTCTTTTAATGTAAATTCTTTTATAACAATATTATCTGAAATTAGTTTAATAGAATATGAAGAAGAGAATAGAGATATGGGAAGGAGAGATGGTATTGGCTGGGAGAGATATTGGGTTGAGTGGTGTAGAGATTTCACAACGCCTCCATTTCTCTTCCTCTAATCTCTTTCCTTTTCGTTTCTTTTTTGTTCTTTTCTTCACATTATTTTATCTCTTCAGCATAACATTACATGTCTGTGTTTTATTTTTACATGTTTAATAATTATCATGCGACTCTGCTATATATGAACCACACAGTTTTAAAACAGAAATTAAAATCACCGAGGAAAACAACTGGTGGGATCCATTTACACGTCGTACATTCAACTCACGTTGTGCTTCACACACGCAGCCTCCGCCCCCCACGTCATCTCATAACAATATGGATCCAAGAGAACAAAACTGTACTTTTTGTGGTTCAGTCGGTGAGACATACGTAACGGTTAAAAAACAAATTATTCTATTTTTAGCTACTAAAAATAAAATTCAAAGGCTTACAAGAGATGAGACAAGCCACTCTAACTAAAATCTCACTTATTCTACTTTAACCCTATTTATTTTTAAATTGTGTTGCCTAATTAGTATATTTAATCAAACATATATGTCAAGTGATTCCAAATCTCTTTAAGAAATCAATTCAACTTAATAATTCTCTCTCGTTGAATTATTTCTTTCTCAACAAACACTAAATTCCGAATAATCACCTACCACATTCCTGAGGGTCTCACATTCTGGTGCATGGAACTAAGTTCATTCTGGACACTAATAATTAGTTTTCTCCAATTAACATTCATACTTAATGAGCCCCATCTTGTACAATTCTAGTTCACCAAGACAAATTCCGTATCATGGTATCATCTTGCACAAATTATGTGTAATAACCAACACAAATTTTGTGACATGATATATATATATATTGCTACTCTTAATAAATTATTTTGATTGATCATTACTTATCCGGGAGTCTCAATCACAAACTTTACATTTTCCTATAGAACTAACAAAAAAATTTCAAACATTGGCACTCACAAAGCTACCAATAAAGGTGTGAGTGCAATTTCCGCATTTTATCGTTCGTTAACACCAAAGGACCTTTGAACATGCGAATAATTATATCTCCTCCCAAGAAACCAAAAAACATATTTTATCAATCACTTACAGAAATCAAATTTTTTTATCCTTGTCCGTCAAATACCCACAGAAATCGAATTTCATGATCTCTATCTATTTCTCCTATGAACGTAGTCACTTTATGCATGTTTTACCTCCTTGTAACGATAACACATTAAATTATATCTTTTTTTTATTCTTCTGCTTCTGCGAATGATAAGTTAGAATCTCTATTATATCCCCTAGAACTGAAATACATTAATTCTATAGACAACACATCCGTAATATTACTTATAAAAATTGTCTCAACCATTCATAATAGTGTACACAAATTTTCATTGGTGATGATGAGTCTATGTTTGCTTAATTTAAAAAATCTATGATGGCTGTATTTGATATGACTAATTTGAGCAAGATGAAATATTTCTTAGGAATTGAAGTGGTTCAAAAGATTGATGACACATTTTTATCAATAAAAATATATGTATCAAAAGTATTGAAAAGATTTAAAATGGATAAAAATAATTTAGTACAAATTCCAATTGTTCCTGGAGAAAGGCTTCAAAGAGATGTAGATAGTGAGAGGATTGACAACACTTATTTTAAGCAGATTGGGGGAAGCCTCATGTACTTGACTGCTATGCGTCCCGATATCATGTTTGTTGTTAGTCTTACTAGTAGGTACATGGAGCATCCTAGTAAGTTACATTGACATGCAGCAAGAAAAATTTTAAGGTGATTATGGAGTATTTTACAAGAAAGGAGGAAATGAAGAGCTTATCTCATTCACAGACAATGATTATGCAGGAGACTTGGATGATAGAAAAAGTACTTGAGGATATGCAATTTTGTTAAGCTTTGGTGCATTATCTTGGTTATCGAAAAAATAACCTGTAGTATCTCTATTTACAACGGACACAGCCTGTCAAATAGTGTGGTTAAGAAGGATTTTAGAGAAGCTTGGTCATGAACAAATCAAAGCAACAACAATGTTTTGTGATAATAATTTGACAATTAAACTTGTCAAATGCACGGACGTAGCAAATAAATTGATGTACGATTTCATTGCATGCGTGAGCTTACAAAAGATGGAACTATACAATTGGTTTACTGCGAGTCTCAAGAACAAATTGCAGATGGAATGACAAAGCTTTTGATGCGATACTTTTGCAAGGTTAAGAAAGCAAATCGGACTGTGTTCATTATCAGATATAAACTGATTAGTTTAAGAGGTGTTGAAGTTGTTGACTTGTAGTTTTTCCCTATTCCTTTGTTTACTGCAGTGCTGTGCGGAATGCATATTTTTTGTTTTTCAGTTGCCATGTAGGCTACTTTCAAAGCTAACTCTTTTCCTTTCAATAAATAAATATGAATTCAGTCCTTTGTTGTTCTAAATCTTTTTGTGCTCAACAATTGGATGCTGAATGTGATTCACTTATACAGTGTCACAAGTAATGAAATATTCATTTATAAAAGATAAAATTATATAATTTTGTATATTCTGAATCGCATAATTCAATCAATAAATAACATTAATTAAGATTGATGATATTATCAGAAAAAATTTAGAGAACCAAAGCAAACTTGTTATCAATAGTACAACAATCATTAAAAAGAGTAATTTTTTTTTCAAAAAGGATGTCACAATAGACAATGGTCTATCAATTCGCGATAGACATTAGGCAAAATTTCCAC
This sequence comes from Breynia disticha f. nivosa, assembly GCA_948193385.1. Taxonomy (NCBI): domain Eukaryota; kingdom Viridiplantae; phylum Streptophyta; class Magnoliopsida; order Malpighiales; family Phyllanthaceae; genus Breynia; species Breynia disticha. Next base: position 7,983 of record CANYCX010067044.1, read on the forward strand.
CTGCGTTTTCATTCTGAACTTAAAGAAACGGAATCCGAGGAAACGAGCAGAATAAATTTTCCGCATTTTGAAATCTAAACAAGTTCTGATAACTACGAAAAACAGGAAACTGAACTCATAAATAAACTATCTTCAATAAATCATACAAATCACTAACTCTTATATACACTAGAAATGTTATACGAGCTTCCACGATTCTTAAGGTTCTCTGGAATCAGCGCCGCCAACTTTCAATCCCTGCCGAAGTACATGTACCTAACTCCAGAAAAACAGGTTAGTTTCATGAGGAGATCAATGTAGGTCTATATGAAATCTAGAATACCGAAGAAGCAGGTATAACCAAGAGAAATTAAAACAATGGGAAAGCCAAACCACAAATGTGAATTATAGTTTAAGCGCAAGCACAAAGAATGAGCATGTTTGATTGACAATTCTCAGAACATCAGCCCACTAGGCATGTGAACTGTCCACTACAACTTTTTTTCCAACACTCAATACATAATAATCCCTCGCTCTGTAGCAGAAAAAAATAACCAACTACGAAATACTTCCATAATCTTTTCTTCCACGTGAGGCTGGCGGGATGCTTGCCGCAGGATGGTTAGCTTGACGCCCTACAAAGTAATACAGAATGTCAGCATCAGCTATACATCACTTCGTCTCTAGCGAAAATAAAGAGAAGTTTTATAGTTGATCTACTGTCAGGAGATACCCCATGGCATGCTATTGTTGATTGAACTACTTCCCGGAGATCGGCCCCCTCCGGAACTATAGTTTGGCAGTGGAGGCTGGACCTTCATATGACTCCAATCGTTGCTCCGAGCTGGTCGACCGTGATTGAACCGCTGGAAGGGTTGCTGCCCTAAACGACTTGGGTAATTTTGTGTTGTATGTGCCATGAAATGAGAAGCTTTTGGAACTGAACGGCCATATCCAGCATGCGGATCATAAGTGGAAGGAGGGCTACCTGGCTCTCCTGGCGAAAGTCCTTGAATAGAGCCATTATGTCTGATATACATCATTTCACCAGAATAAGTCAATTGTAGGAATGGTGCACTCATGAACCAATAGACAATTTTCTTCACTTCATACAAATCCACAATAAAATTATGCAGAAAGATAATATAAAACTCTTAAGTTTAACTTCGAACAATATCAATCTGTTGCATTTAAGAGATATTTTGTTTTTCTTAAGTACGAAGATGAAATGAACACGCCAACTAAGCCAGATGAAGTAGGCCGTCCATTCGTCCAGTTACCTGTAGCCGAATTACTCTTACTTATCAATATGCCACCTCTTCTTGATCACTATATCCTATAAATTGCTATTTTCTTTGTTACTGTTTCATTGAACCAGGTCCTATCGAAGACTTCGCGTGAATGCAGCAATTCAATATAAAAACTTTACGAGGAATTGATAAACTAGTTAAAAGTTTTTTAAAATAGCAGCAGACAGCAACTCGCCTAATGTTTGAGATTGCTAAACAAAGGCACACAGCACAATATTAATAGAAGTATTACAGCTCATATATTCATCTATATGATAAACAACATACCTGTATATTAAAGAATTGGAGTTAGGGATTGAGGAATGGTTGGATCTTCTGAGACCAATTGATGGATCACCGGCACCAAGGTGCATACTTCTGTTGAACTCAGTAGTCAACAAATGGACATCTAAACCATCATCTTGGAGAAGTAGTTCATCACTGGAAGAACAATAAAAAAATTGATCAATTAATGATAACAGTAAAAAAATTCAGATCTTTAGAGGCATATTAGAAAATGTCAATATTGTAAAAGCATGTAATACAGAAAAATATAAGAAGAATAATAGCCTGCATAGAGAACTTTATTTTCCCTCGCGGTCTTTTAACAACCTAAAATTCAAATAAGTGCAAAATAAAGACAGATAACATGTATCCTATTCAAGTATAATGCCTTCAATTCTCTAAGATCTACCACAATATTTCAATTTCATGTAGTATCCGGGGTTTGTTACACTAATTTAAGTCCCAATTGCTTAGTTGGAGCTGCGAACATATGTAAGAACATATTTGTCTAAAACCACTGCTCCAAGCATTAGCTATAAAAAGCCAAGCTAGTTAGCATGCTGAACTGAAAACACCCAATTGCATAAATCACTGGTTAAAGAAAACTGCAATCCACATTGCAATTTGGTATCCTATTGCTGAAGGTAAGTTGAGAAAATCAATTTTTGCTAACCTGTAATTGGGATCCCAATCTCCCGGATCTGGTAAGGACGTGCTAGCCTCAGCCTTATCATGAGCCACAGGCAAACTTTGAGGAAACTGCAAATTAGAACGATGCTTTATGGAGCCTGCAACATTCTGAATGGTGGACTGCCCAGCACCATTTCCACTGCCTCCTTGTTGCTGCATCCTGCCAGCAGTGTTACTGGGATGCCGCCCAACTACCAGTGGATTTGCCTCAGCTTGGCTAGTGCTAGTGCCATCAGTGACTTCTTGTCCTTGACCATATAAAGATGACGAACTCTCATGAGTTTGAGAACTCCCAGAATATCCCCAACTTTTTCTTCTATTGAATTGACTGACTGCAGCCATTTTTCCTAAGGGTGATCCATGACAATTGCTTCTTGCTGGAGATGTTGGACCATAATGACCAGGAGAACCACCAGAAAGATGACCATAGGAGGAGGGAGGAGTAAATTGTGAGGGACTGGTTCCAAGAGGAAGTGGCGCAAAACTTCCAGCTGACGGGCTCATTCCTAGTCCATTTCCCTGTTGATATTGAATAAACCTCCGTCTTGCATCTGGACTACTTCCAAGCATTGACAGACCAGCCTGTGGATGCATGTTCATCCCAGATGGCCCAGCAGGTGAATAATAGGCAAATGCATTATTGCCTTCATTATAACTTCCGTAACTGCTTCCAAGTGCAAGACCATCATTATAGCTTCCATGGCTTCCTATGCTGCCATAACTATTAGCATGGCCATATGGAGCCACCTGAAAATGTGGGCTATTATGCAGAGAAACTCGATTCCTGACAGCAATCTGTAGTTTAAAAAATACAATAGTAAGTCACCTATTTATCTGTTTTCCATGCTGCACTTTTAATCCGGTGCTTGTAAAGGACCACAGTCATCGAGCATGTTGACTAAACGTTATAATGAACAGAGGAGAATAAGCTTACATTAGGAGACAGTCCAGCAGCAAACCAATGTCCTCCACCTGGATGATGGTCCACCTTGATATTCTGAGCAACGGGCTAGAAAGACAAAGCACATATACCATCTTAAAAGAATAAATATATTATTACATCACCAATTCGCAGTTGCACAGTAATCCACTAACAACAAGTTACATACATGAGCAAGAAATAGGAGCAAAAGAAATCCAAATAAAAGGAAAAAAAACGTGCCAGTAGTTTCTTTTATTTTTCATAAAATTTCATAATATATAAGTCATAGGGGAACGGACCAACATCTCAGTGTGGTTCAAAAGTCGAACTACGACATCAAAGTTTGCAAGAAGGATTTGCTATCAAGAAAGATAAAATCTTACGAAATCCGATTTCGCAAAAAAAAAAACTGTCATAATAACTATATATATCAAATGAATATCCATAAAATGTTTAAATAACCTAGCAAATGTTTAAACAATATCCATAAATTATTTAAATAACCCAGTAATAAGTTATCAAGTTCTAACCAACCAGAAAATCAGAATACTGTAGCATCACCTTGAACTGGAAATTAGACAAATCAAATGGATGTTCAAAAATATAACAATAACACTTACCACACGAGGAGTTTCTGGAGGTGGCTTGTAGGGGCATGTAAAGGGTTCTCCCGTCACAAAAGGATGTTTTGAAGCCTGTAGATAACTAACACCATCATAACAAATTACAGTTCTTATCCTACATTTCTTGAAGAAGTTAACAAGTTAAAGAGGAGCCAAATTGTTCATAACTAGTTAGTCAATTACCTGAACAGGGGACCACCGTTTTGAGGGATCAAATTCAACAAGACCCCTCAAAAAATCAACCAAAGCTAATCGTTTTTGACTTTCTGTTATACATCAGTTAAAAACACCTGTAAGTAATTTCTGCTAAAGATGTTTTTGTGTGTGTGTGTGTGAGCGAGAGAGAATCAGTCCATAAAACAAGGTTTTATGAGGATAACCTTTCATAATATCTTCTTGGGGCAAATTTTTTCTGTAAGGATAGTTTCTAACAATAGCCTCAAGATTCATATGATGGAAATACTCTTTCCCGATAGATGGTTTTTTCAACTCTCTCTGCACAGAACCACCCATTATCACATCGTAATACAACAAGATGTCACAGACAACAGGAAAAGAAAGGGGAAGCATAAGTGAATTTTTAGTCCTGCTCAATATTCCACATGTTACTGTCAAAATGCAATTAAAAAAACTTACAGCTTCATATTCCTCAACAGTTAATGCTTGGTATGCACTTCTGCTCCCAAAGGAAAATTCGGCATTCTCTATACTGTGGACACTCCCGATGCACTTAAAAAACTTATTGGTGTTTTTTGCATCCTTTAGTACATAATCAGGGGGTTGTCCTCTACAATATTTCAACCACATACAAAAAGCTGTTACAGAAAAGTTTTGCGGGAATACATACAATAGCACTTGATAAAAATTGGTCCAAAAGAAACATAAAAAATCAAAGACACGTGTTAGAGTTGTCAACAAAAATAAATTTATAGAATACATTTTACCTTCAGCCAACAACGGATATGAAGGACTTACCCAAGTATTTCAATCATTCTCCTCAAAAGATCAAATTCTGAAGCTCCAGGGAAGAGAGGCAATCCTAGAAACAACTCAGCAACAATGCAACCGAAGGACCACATGTCAATAGAAGTTGTATATCTAGAAACAATTAAGGTCCAAGCAAAACTTTCCAGACACAATTTAATCAAAGATATCACTAGTGATGCAGTATTTGCAGCTCCTGCCACACTTAAAAAATAAAAACACATCCAGCTTGTATGGAATGTATTTGTAACAGATGGAGTTAATGATGGTAAAACATAGGAATATAGTCGTGCATAATCCAAAAAAATCATATGAACTACCCACTCCAAAATCTAGTGTGAAGTTCATTCAATTTTGCACAAAATCTTCCAAACATCTTGCTTCAGTAGAGGCAATCGACTCAACATTTTCTAGTGATGGCAATAGATAATGATGGATCAATTATACAATAGAATACAAAAGATTCCTGTATCTTGTGCTCGAAAATATCAAAATAGAATTTGATGTATATTGAAATGCCTATGTCAAAGTTAATCATATAAGTAAATGGATTTGGGCCGGGTCACTGTCCTCATTGATAAAAGATTTTTTAGGGCTTAATGGACTTGTGCAACATGGTGTATAATGCAATCTGCACAAGTCAGCAAGATCATGAACAAATCTATTCTTGACAATAATTTTTATGATGACACAAAATACATATAGAATGGACAAATTTTGGGAAGAAGTCATTTCAACATGGTGTCATTTTGGGAAGAAGTCATTTCAAGAATTGTCGCTAGTATCAAAAATAGTGGCGAACAACCAATTAGATAATATTTTTTTCAAAACAATAAAATCATACTAGTATATGGACACAAAACAATTAACGAAGTATGCACACAAGTAAAAATGCACAAAAATTTTTGTAAAAGAACAACTTGCACAAGAACCCAGGGTCGAATACATAAAATAACTGGAGTGGGACAGAGATAAATCTCTATCGAGATGAAAAGGATACTGATATCCAAGAAGAACTTCAGGGGATCTATAGTAACGACTCTGCAAAATATGCATAAATATTTGATCATAGCATGTTACACGTGAGGTAAATCAAAACAAAGAATGGCAAGAGAAATGTAAACCTGAATATATGAGTAAACAGTACGATCCTCCATGCATGCTGATCCGAAGTCGATTATTTTAATTTCGGCTGGTTTTATATTGCTGTATCAAAGGTCAAAGAGCGAAAAGGGATAAAAGAAAATTCAATGGTATGAGAAGCAGAGCAATTAAACTTCTAAAACAGAAAATATTGGATGGAAAGTAATCTTACCTTGTGCAGAGCAGAATGTTTTCAGGCTTCAGATCACAATGAATGATTCCAGCATCTTTTAGAAGAGCAAGCCCGCATAAAATCTATCCATAAACATAAAAATAACCCAAGAAAAAAGTTGGCTCCACATACAAGAGATGCAGTGAAGCAAAGATATTGAAATCAAGATTCCTACTACCTGTTTAGAGAACAATTGGACAATACTTAGTGACAAACCCCTGAATTGGTTTATCTTTATAAGCTCATACCTGGGAAATAGTTATTCAATGTAAAGACAAAGATAGAAAAAAAGACATCTTTCAATAAGAACTATTTCAATTGAGATACAGAAAGATGAACTGACAAATTTGTGTCAAGGAGTTCAAAGCAAATGCACAAATGCCGGTGATATACAAAATAGTCATAGATGCGAACTATGTGATGTTTATCCTCAGGATCATATTTCTTGTTCAACTGCAAAGAGTAGCACAAAATATTCAGTAATGGCATCATATTCACAACTAGAAAGTGGGGAAAAGGAAAGAGGGGAGGACTTCAATCTCAATTTACCGTTGTCAAAATAGATACTTCAACTAAAGCTTGCTGATAGTAAGCAGGTTGGTTTTTAATTATTTTGACAGCAACAAAACTATTAGATTCTGGGACCCAGCACTTGGCAACCTGACCAAAAGTCCCATGCCCAAGAACATCTTTGACAATGTACCTGCAATGTTAGATCATTTGGTAAGTAAAATTGCAAAAGCCTACATAGCAGAAAGGGAGCAAATAAGTTTGCCAAATAGTAACTGCAGAAAGTGCACAGTAAGTTATTGAAGCCATTAAGTTAACTGCAAGAGAGTAAATTGTCTCTTTGTTCCACCTACTACTGAATATGACACTACATTTTTTGAAATAACAAAAAGGAAAAGCGCAACCAAATAACAGCCTCACATGCCGAAATGATCTCAGGCCATATCAACCGGACATGAAACACCGATTTTTTTAGGACATGTCATCTCTCAAAGGCAAAAATCCCTCAAGTCTCAACAATTAACTTTGAGAAATACATCTGGAGTGGACATTCAATGGATAAGATGTGAATTTGGATATGTGGAACGGATTCTGTTGCTCATTAATTAAAGCTTGATCCTATTTATTTCTTAGTCTTACCTGTTTTTTCTAAGGTAACATAAAATTGATGCAAAAGTCTAATCAACTGCAAGACATGCTGAGATGTCAATGCCTAGACTATTGAAGAACCAAGAAGAATTTTGGGTCCATAATTGTTGTGCACAGGTTGCACTGAAATACCAAGGGAGCAAAGACAAATAAAACAAACAGAAGAAAGGCAACCACAAAAATAGTGATAAGCAGGTATAAACCTTCTTTGTGTTTCCAAATTGACCAGTGTATAGTTGACTGTCAAAATAAGATCTGAGTTCACATTATCATAGCCCTCATTAAGGATTCCAATCGATGGAGTAGTTAAATATCTTTTCGGATTTAGTTCTTCTGAATACTTAAACTGTGGATTGCATACTTGATATGTCTCTACTATGTCTTTGGTTAGCCTTGCCACCAACTGCACAATGCAAAGCAGTTATTCAGCATAAGTTCTAATCCAAAATGTTTTAAGTTAAAGAAAAAAAAATGCAAAATGCCTAAAGATGAGCAAAAAGTAAGAAAAAGAAAATTTGCTGGTCAAATTAGTGAATTAAATGCTGATAAAATTGAAGTAAATCAGAAGGCAGTAGACGCATATGGTAGGACATACATAGCTAAAGGAATATGGGGATATCAGACAAATAAAATCACAGTATAAAAAGCATATTACAAACAGCACAAGCTTGAATCTTCATCACATTGATCCAATTTAATTGAGCCAATATCCAAGAATTTTGGATATCATAAAAAAAAATTAATCAATCAGATAAACTATTTGATATCCAAACAATTCTATCAATCTGATAATGTCAGGGTAAACTTAACTGCAAACTGAAGTAAGGAAATCCATTCCCAGTATAGGACATCATCATGCAAGAACCGAAAATATTAAATCACTGGACATCATCATTCCTTTTGACTCAATGAAGTATTTCCAGGGGCCATCAATTTTTCTGGGTTGCGAACATACAATTTTATGAAAATAATATATTAAATGCTTAGATAGGCGATATTGCCAGGTCTAGTGTCATATGGTCTGTCTAAACTTCTCATTGTGTCAAAAGGAATGCAACTCTTTGACCTTTCATCTGAAAATCAAAATGTGACCTTTTCAAGAAAATAAAATTAGAAAATGCAAAAAAAAAAGAGCACATCTAGACCTCACTTCATTGTGTTTAGAAATAAGACATGTCCAAACATTTGTTCTTTGACCTTTCATCTTAATTTCAGTTAGGTTCATTCACAGATTATTTTCAAGTTCTGGCTTTCCTTTACCAACCAAAGAGGATGCCCCAAAACTAACTTTAGCGAAACAAGGAATCTTTATCATGTCCATCAGGTGAAAACAAACCATAATCTTCGCCACATTTAATGTCAGCATACGAACATGTCAATGTTTTGACAGCATTGATGCATTTTCTTAGTGTCTTAAATGTTATGGCTAATGAAGAATGTGCAATCATTTGCAGTTAGGATACAGAGCTAGTATGGAGAAACAGAACTGGAAGCTACTACTAGGCACTAGCGATGAGCTGGGTTATGCAAACAATAAAAGAATGACAAAGGAAAACTAACACTGATAAGGACAACTAATCTACAATCAAAATCTATTATGAGCAGAATAACAGGAAATAACTAATTACATCATTGTTCTCCAATGGATTATAAAATGCAGTAAATTAAAATCATTCAGCTTATGCTAAATATAATTGCCCACAGTGTACAATTACTCCTATGGGAAAAACAAGTTGTGGAGATAAGCAAACATAAATTGTAGCACTACAAATTCTAATACCTAAATTTCAATAAGTACAAATCCTCATCCGATCAATAAGTACTAATATGCAAACTCAAATGCCAAAAACTAGAGAAACAAAAGGCATTTCAGTCTACAACTTACAGATTTTCTCACAACAACACGCAAAGACTTCGACTTTTCGGACATACAAGGCTCAAATGCGAGCTGCCTCGGCTGCCATGGCACTGAAGAGGCCTCCACTTCGGGGGCTTTATTACAACTCACCTCATCCATTTAACCACAATAAAGAAACCCACAAATTAACCTCAATCAAGCTTCTATAATTCCCATTGACAATATACAAATATCACTACCAATCAAACTCACGGAAAAACACACGAAATCAATAATAAAGCAAAAGGCTCTGATCACCAAAAGTGTGATTAGACAATTGGGTTTTGGTCAAAAACCCACCAACAGATTCCAATCCCATATCTCTTTCTCATTCATACAAAGTCAAAATAACCAACATAGACTATTGGGTTTCGGCATGGTTTCTTGATCCTTAGACTGAAACAAGATTCAATCTTTGATCACAAAACCATGCAAAGACGAGAGATTGAGATCAATCGGTGGCGGTGTTAGATTGAAGTGAGAAACAGAACAACAAAAATGAAAAATTGGGTTAAGTTTTTTTCTTTTTTTTTGTTGGATATTAAAGAAACAAATTAAAAAGATAAATGAAGATGAATAAAGACAGGTTTTTGGAGGAGGAAGGGAGAGAAAGTATATGTGTGTGAGAGAGAGATAGAGGAGCGTGAGGGCGCGTGGGAATGAAATGGGATGTATTATTGTGTCGCGTTTTTTCCTCCAAATTTTTGGTGTTTTTAGATTTCTTTTTTTTTAAGGAACTAAAATCAGCAATCATATTTTTATTAATTCTTTAAAATATATTTATTAACAGAAAATTATTTTTAATTATTTTATTTTTTAATTTTAATAAAATTTTAGAAAATTAAAAAAATATGATCTGAAATTGTTATTTTTCTATTTTAAAATATTAAAAATTTATTCAAATTGAATCATTTTATAAAAATTTACTATAAAAAAATTAAAAAACATATTCAATTTATGACATTTTTCAATTAAATTTTCTATTTTTATAACTAATTTGTAAAAAAAATTTCAAGATTTCATATAAAAAGTTGATAAAATATATAAGTTAGCAATATTTAATATCATAAAAATATTAATAACAAACTATCTAAATTATCTATGACGCCTAACATTATAATTATTCCATAGAATAGTAGCATTAGATTCTCTTTTTTGGAGTATTTCATCATTATACATCATATCCAACGAAAACCCTTCTTGAACAGTGCTTGAACTTTCTCCAATAACTTCAAAATAATCTTCACCATAAATAGTAAATAAATTGTCCATCCTTATAAAGTTGTGCAATGCACAACATACATGCCAAATCAACCTTTGACGCCATAATGGATAATTGGGTATATCTTTTAATATATGAAATCTAGCTTTAAGCACACTAAAAGAGCGTTTAATGACATTACGTACAGAAGAGTGTTGTAATGCTCCAAAATTTTAAAGTAATTAAATAATTAAATAAAATACAGGGAAAATTTTTCGCGATTTAAATTCTCGAAAAATTTACTAAGTGGTAAGAGATGAGAATTATTTTAAATTGAGAACAATGGAGTTAGAACGGGATGGAGAACGGTTGTCACAAACCGTTCCTAAAACCGTTTGAGCCCACTGACTTGTGTAGTATGGTCGAACGGCCTGACGAACTGGCTGTGCTAGCCGTTTTCCAAACCGTTCGGGCCATTCTGGTCGTCGAAAAGGGACACGTGTTTTTATTAAAAAGGGAAAAAGGAGAGTTTCGAACTCCATAGGGAATTCTAAATTTAAAGGAAATAAGAATCGGGATGAGTTGGACCGAAC
>CANYCX010067133.1:0-12744 GCA_948193385.1 Breynia disticha f. nivosa
TATATATATATATATGTGTTTATCAAAGATGGATTTGTTGTATGTCCTTCAATCTTTATTTCTTAATATTGTTTTATATTATTTCTAAATCAAAACTTGATTTCCGGGTTTAAGTATCACTTGCAGGAGGGAAGTTATACGTGAGTGATATTTGAATTCGGGGGTCACATTGTTAATTTAAATTTTTTACTATAAACATATAACTTTTATTAGTTATTTTTATATAATTTAATATCCAATGTTTTTATCAATTAATTAATTAGTAACACTATTAATTTAAATTTTTGACTATAAATACATAAGTTTTATTAGTAATTTTTATATAATTGGATGATGGAAATATATTAAATTTGTAAATTATATTCCTAAGTTAATTAGTTTCATTATTGATGTAAAAATATTTTTGAACGAAATTATACTTAATTCACATTATTCTAATAAAAGTGTACAATATGTCTCTAAGTAAATAAAATTTAAAAAAATTATGAAAAAAAAATCTTCTCATTTAGGTATTGTTTAAGATAATTAGGATGAATTTTTTTTTTTTATTTTGTTATATTTTTATTGAATTATTAAATGAATTTACTTTGACGTTTGTTTATCAGTGTTAGATTAATCTGTATCCAATTAAATAATCTTTTAAAAGATGCTATTGGTAATGGTTTAATTACTAATTGTATTATTTTAAGTCCTTCATAAAAATATATAGTTTGATAATTTAGAATTATTAGTTATTATTATTTTTTATTTATTATATTTATACAGATTTGAATAATATTTGTACTTATAAAAGTTTAATTTTGAATGTTTATGAGCCTTTTAATGAGTTATGTAATTTTAAAAAAAAAATAAATTATGTAATAATATTTATTTTTTTATTTTATTTGTTTTACACTTTTGTTTATAAACTAACTGTTTTATGGTCACATATATGTTGTTGTTTGAAGATTTGAGATAAAATTCTGCGAATATTATAATTTGTAATAAAATTGAGAAATTAAAAAATATGACAAATAATGTATTTCCTAAGGAGGTTTTTATCAATATTAATTAATCAATATTAGACATAATTCTATTTTATTATTTTAAGTTTTACTAAAAGAAATTCAAAATAAACTTTATGTTGATGATCATTGTGATTGTTTAACAAATCAATTTACATATAAAATATATTACTTTTATATTATAGTTATCATGATTATTTCATAATGTTTACATATAATTTAAAATAGCTCAAAATGTAAATATTAATTGATGCGTAATTAGTAAATTAATTAAATAACAAGATACTCATATGTGACGATGAATGTAATGTATATAATTCCAAAAACAAATTGTATGAAAAAAAATTGAAATATTTAGTAACAATATATTTAGTTAACAATTTTTTTATTTAAAATATTTATTTATTTTTTATTATATTTTAAATCACAATTAATTTTGTAACAAAATAAATACTTTATAATTTTATTTAATAAAATAATTCATCTATAATAGACAGCTCCCGCGGCATGTGCTAGTATATATTGAAAAAGAAACCCATTTTCCCTCTAACCAATTATAATAATCCCAAATTTTCACACGCAATCCACCGGACAACATAAACGCGTAATTGTAATCACTTCAACTATATATGCCCGCCTGAAAGTCCACAAAATCTTTCTTTCCCCACTCTCTCTCTCTCTCTCTCTCTCTCATTCTTTACGCTGTGGACAACCATGTCAACGGCGGAGATGGAGCCACTAACTTCAGGAGCATCAAACCGCATAATCCCAATTCTCCGAACTCTAAAAGCCTCTTTCACTTTTCTCTATTCTCTCTTCTTCGCGATTCTCTTTATTCGCCGTCGTAACCGCCTCTCTCCGTCGCCTCTAGATTCCTCTTCTTCTTCTCCAGATACACGGTATTCGAAGCGGAGATTGGTTTGGAGAAGGCTGGAGGAAGAAGATACTTTGAGACGAAGAGCACTTGCTGAAGATGTTGATATGACAATTCTTGATGATGATTGTGATCTTCGGTGGGCTACGGATTTGTTTGTCGGTGTTACCAATTCTTTGTTTTTTCGCTCTTGGTTTCCTCTTCACGATGAATTGAAGTGAGTCAAAGTTTCTTTTTAAATTTAAAAAAATGCAACTTTTTCAGTTTTGATTGGTGGGAATTGGGTTTTTGAGGAAATGTGTTGGTGTGATTTTGAGAATATTGGAATAAAGTGAATGCCTCTTTCCATTTATGCCTTGAAAGAAGTGAAATGTCTCATCACACGGTTTAGCTTATTCAGAAATGCAATGGAGTGTTGAATTTGTGCGACGGGAAGAGTCATTTAGCTAAGAATTTGAAACATTTTAGCTTAACAATTGAGCAAATGGGCTATTCTTTTCTACAATTTATTAGCTTAGTGATTTACGAAATAGTTTAGTGTTATGATAAATAGATCGAAGGATATAGGTGTGTTCATATTTAGAGATTGTTGTTTTTGCAGATCAAATGTGTTTGCTTCAGAATGGAATTGTTTAATTTTATTTCAATCTGATTTTTGATTTTTGCCTTAGAATTTTCTTTCTGTTTTTGTGTCATTTCCACACTTGATTGCTGCAATTGAAACGATACTTCTTTGTGATTTCAGGGGTATTCTGATAATCATACATGGGCTTAATGAGCACAGGTAAAAGCGATTGCTCTACTAACAGCAATTTTATTCAAACACGCATAACCTGAAAGTGCTTGTAAAGTTGCTGGTTTATTAGCCTCTTGTAGTATTTGATTATTCTGCTACTTGTCATATAGAAAAATATTCTTATATTTCTTTATGTTGTTCATTTCCAGTGGAAGATATGCTCATTTTGCAAAGCAATTAACCTCGAGCAACTTTGGGGTCTATGCTATGGATTGGATAGGTATTTATGGCCTGTACAGATAACATATGCTCATCGTGGTATGTAGTAACCCTTCAATCTCTTTTGTAGGTCATGGTGGAAGCGATGGACTGCATGGATATGTTCCTTCACTTGACCATGTTGTAGCTGACACTGTACGTAAATAATGCTTCTTTTTCTTATCTGTGTTTCTCCCTCAGTCTATTTTCACTGGACATAACTTTCGACAAAAGAATTCATGACTTCTAATTTAATACTACTTTCGTTCCAAATTAGTAGGCAATACTGGACATTTCAGGGATTAAGAAACTTGTTAGTTTAGTTACAAGTGGCTGTTATTTTAATTGGATAATAAGAATTTTGATGAATAAATGTATATTGAGAAAATGAAAATGTCATTAATTTGATGAAGTTAAAAATAACCTTTAAACTATAAATGATAGGTATAAAAATGGAAAGTTACCTTTATCATATGTGGAATTAACGAAATATTACCTTCCAATTTGCGATGGAGGTAACAATAAAGAACATGAATAAGAAATTGAATGTAAGCTACTCTTGGGACAGAGGTTTCATACTGCATAGTGCATACCTTCCGTGAAAGTGCATCTCAACCGTGGCTTTCCTCCTGTGTATCTTTCATTTGATTTTTATGATAAATTGAGTTTTAAGGTCTAGATTCACGTGATTGTTTTCTCATTATAATCTAGTTTTGGTCAATGAATTGCTATTCTTTTTTCACAGGGGGCTTTCTTAGAAAAAATCAAGTCAGAAAACCCTGGAGTACCATGCTTCCTTTTTGGTCATTCAACTGGTGGCGCTGTGGTTTTAAAGGTAAGAGAAATCACCAGATTCTCATTGTAACGTAATTTTAACATTTTGTTGTGCTTTATTAAAATTAACCCAATGATGCCTTACTGTACAGGCGGTCTCTTATCCGCACATTGAGGAAATTCTGGAGGGAATTATACTGACTTCTCCAGCTTTGCGGGTCAAGCCAGCACATCCCATTGTGGGGGTAAGTTCTTATCCTACACCCGTTCTTGGTTCTTGATTCTTGATTTCAACTACATTCAGGTTGCAACTGTGAATGTGCTTCCTTTTTTTCTTTAAAATTTTGTTGGAAAGTAATGATTTAATAGAACATCAGACTAGTTATGAACCACTGTGGGGAAACCATTTTATCTATTAAAACTGGGTTTGTAACTATTGATATCTTCTTAAACCTGTTCAATGTAGCAATTTCCTCTCCATATGTTTTTGCAGGCTCTGGCTCCTATTTTTTCTCTTGTAGTCCCCAAGTTCCAGTTTAAAGGAGCAAACAAAAGGGGCATTCCGGTAACGAGGGATCCGGTGGCACTTAAAGTGAAATATTCTGATCCATTGGTGTATACAGGACCCATAAGGGTTCGAACTGGCCATGAGATACTGCGCATATCGACTTATTTGACACGCAATCTGAAGTCAGTTACTGTCCCCTTTTTTGTTCTTCACGGAACTGCTGATAAGGTGACGGATCCGCTGGCCTCTCAAGATTTGTATAATGAGGCAGCCTCCAGGTACAAAGACATAAAGCTTTATGATGGTTTTTTGCACGACCTTCTCTTCGAGCCCGAGCGTGATGAAATTGGACAGGAAATAATCAGCTGGATGGAGAAGAGATTAGGCATCGAGTCTGCAAATGTTTATAGGCACTACTAGATAATGTTAAACATGAAAGGGTCTCTAGATAGAATAGGAATTAAAAATGTATCTGTGAAAGTTAATTTCCAGCCATATATTGTATGATGTATTTCATCATGAAAATTGTAGTTATAACCCAAGGCTTGCTTGTGTAATTTGTGTATCGCTTACAGAAAAGAAGAAAGAAAGGGTATTTATTTATTTATTTATTGCTATTCCTCGATTGTACATATTTTCAGATATCGGCTCTGTAATTTTACAGTTATTTAGGATGGCTTCGTTCGAAGTTTATTCGATCGTGTCTTGCAATATGGTTTGACAGATTGTATTCGTGTTAGGATCTGCTAAAATGATTATAACTCAAATTCTATCATTAACACTATCTAAATTCGGCCTTGAAGTAAACACAATAAAAATATATCCCAAATCCAATAAAAACTAATTTGAAATCAGTAACACCCCATTTCAGTCCAAACGGAACAACAGGAGGAAGAGAGCCTGGCTGCCTGGGTTTCCTTCAATTGACGAAAATCCTTTATCTTTATTGTGTCGGTTGAAAAACAAGGAGGAGAACGGAAGAGGAGTAAGGCTTCGTTTGTTTGACGGAAAATGAATTCTTTAGGAAAATATTCATCTATGAAAAATTAATTTCTGAATTTTATTTTCTTGAATTTTATTTTCTTTTGTTTGGTAATTACATAAAGAATAAGATGAAATTTTTTTTTTATGTTTTTGTATAGGAAAGGTAAGTGTTTTTAGGAGTAAGAATGCAAGAATGATTATAAAATTGGAAAATGTAATTCTATGTTTAATGTGGAAAAATATTTTCTTTCAAAACAAATTGAAGTGATTTTGATTTTCTTTTTGACTAGGAATTCATTTTTTGTTGACTTTTTTTCCTACCAAAATAAACGTAAAAAATTTAGGAAAATGTTTTCCTGAAAAATGAAATTCTCGAAACAAACGGAGCTTAAGAGAGAACCGAAGGGTAGTGTGGTGGGTATTTCTACCTAAAATGTTGGTGGATGCCGTCAAGATGAGTAAATGTGCAGCTTTTATTTTTAACTTGTGATTGTGATTGCTAATCGTTAGAAAAAGTAGCAAAATGAGGATTTAATCTTTGACGAGTAAATGTGTATGCAACTTTTGTGATTTATTTTTTAATTTTTTTTTTGCTTGATTGTCTAATTATTAGTTAATTTAATTAAGTAGGATGTAATTAGAGCTGTCAAAAATTGACACGACACGATTATACGACACGACACACTATTAGGAGGGTTTGAGTTTAGTATAAACAGGTTCGTATCATAAACGTGTCGATCCATTTATGACACGCCAAAATAAAGCGTGTTCGTGTTATAAACGTGTCGACACGTTTATGACACGTCTAACCTATTTAACATAAACGGGTAAACGTGTCATACATTCACACGACACGTATAAAACTCATTTACTACCAGTTTAAATATTATTAAAAAAATCATATACCCAATTCCATTTTATACCACACAAACTAACCTAAAACCTAATTCCATTTGCAACCTAACCTCCCTGCAGCCGACCTCCACGCCCCACAACCTCTCCTCCCTGCAGCTGACAACACCCTCACCGCAGCCTCCCCTCACCGACAACCTCCCTCCACGCAAGCTCGTTCCTCACCGCTACACGCAAGCCCCCTCCCGCAGGCCGCAACCCTTCTCCCCTCACCGACAACCTCCCTCCACGCAGCCCGTTCCTCACCGCTCCTTGCAAGCCCCCTCCTTTTGCAACCCTTCTCCCCTCACCGACAGCCTCCCCTAACCGCAAGCTTCCCTCACCGCAGGCCGCACCCCTTCTTCTCCCCATCTCTGGATCCACACCGATCCAACCCATCTCGGGAGTTTGAAAATATCCGCAGCATAAAAGAGGAGACCAAACAACAAAGAATGGTGTTGAGTTGATTGGCAATGGTAATACTTGTGAAGAGGTTCAAAGTTTTTTTGAGGAAGAGGCAGCATTCCTTAAATCTCTTGGGTGGGAGGAAAATGCTGGGGAGGATGAAGGCCTAACAAAAGAGGAGATTAATGCTTTTTATCAAGAGGTAAACTTTTGCTTTTTAACGAGGCAATGTCTTGTTGAGTTAATCTCCAAATTCTTTGTTGTTTGGTCTCCTCTTTTCTCTATTGCTCTGCATGTTTACTGATTTGATTTGGCTAGGTTTCACATATTTTTGTTATATGAATTATATGGTGTTTTTTATGCAGGCTATAACCGGGGATTCTGTGCTTTCGAAATTTGAAAAGGCAAGATCTGCCCTCATCGACATTCTTAAACGCGTGGAAGATATTGTTCCGCAATCAATTGCAAAACAGGTGATATATTCTTTCCTCTTAACAAGGATTGCATTTTTTTGTATCGTTCCAAAAAATTGACTCGTAAAAGGAGGATTTGGCTAGGTTTCACATTTTTTTGTTATATGAATTATATGGTGTTTTTTTTTGTATCGTTTCGCAATCATTCCAAGCTTGGTATATGCTCCTCAAGGACGGCTATGACAGAGGGAAGGGCTCTTAATTTTTAATTTTGTAGATATGGCTTCAAGTGCTCACGGTGAAACTGAAGTTGAAGGAACATGAAGTTGAAGCTTTGAATAAGATGATGGAGTTGAATCTAAACGACAAAGAAGAAGTTATTCCATGTCCTTCGAGTTCTACTTCGGTTCATTTGACGAAATGAACTTTTTTTTTAATATTATGACATTATGACATTGTTGTTTATGCTACCATTATGTTGAGACTAATGACTTTTTAAGTTGTTTGTAATTTGACTATTTATGACTTTGTAAGAACAATTTTATTTCACTTTTATTCGTGTCGTGTCGGGTCGGGTCGGGTCGTGTTGGTCGTGTCGAGTAATTATATAATAATTGTGTCGGGTCGTGTCATGTCGTGTCGTCATTTCAACATCTAATAAACAGGTTCACGTGTCAATAAATAATTATATAATAATCGTGTTAAACGTGTCAGGTCTTGTCAACCCGTATAATAAACAAGTCGTGTACGTGTTTGGAATTCTGACCCGTTTGTTAATCGTGTCGTGTTCGTGTCACGTGTAAACGTGTCAACAGAGTATGTCGACACGACACGAACACGACAGTCAACATGTTTTGACAGCTCTAGATGTAATCAATGTTTTTTGAACTCTTGTTTATTGCCAAAGAATTGGAGTTGATGTACGTCAAAGATAATGGGAAGGTTATAGTAGATGCTTGCAATGAGCATGTTGATTCTTATGTTTGCGAGTATTCCAAGTGTTTGGAAGAGAGGAAAACTGATCTCGAAATGCAGGAAGTCAAGAAAGTTATAATATTGTGAAATAAAAATTAAATGTATTAAGGTCATCTCCAATGGAACACCAAATTCCAAATTTGAGATCAAAAGGGACTTTAATGGATCCTAAAGTTAATCCAAAAATTTGGAATCATGAATAGTATGATTCCTATGGTCATCTTTAATGGAACCTCAAATCTCATATTTGGGTTCAAAAAGGGCTCCAGTGGCTAGATCCCAAAGTTCATCCCAAAATTTGGGATCATGAATAGTGGATCACACTATTCATGATCCCAAATTTTGGGATCAATAGAATTTAATATTTTTTATAATTATTTATTTTTATTAATTATATAAAATTATAATAAAATTTATATTAATAATAATTTATATTTATAAATATTATTAATTAATTTTTATATTTTTAATGATAAAAATATATTATTAAGTAAAATAATTTAATATAAATATGAAATATAATATAATAAAACATATTAAATATAAATATTTAAAATATGTAATAAAAATTTATATAATAATAATTAATTATAATAATATGGTGCATGTGGAATATTGTGAGAATATTTTATTTTGGGATAATATTTGAGATTATACATTGGAGTAAAATTTTCTGTAGCAATGCCAAATTTGAAATTTAAGGTTAAAATTTCAGATCACCTATTAGAGATGGCCTAATTAGGGATCACACTAGTCATGATCTCAAATTTTGGGATCAATAGAATTTAATATTTTTTATAATTATTTAATTTTATTGATTATCTAAAATTATAATAAAGTTTATATTAATAATAATTTATATTTATAATTGAAAGGTTAATTTATTCCGTCGTGATGTTTGGGTTATCGTATAAATATAATTAAGTTAAGGGACTTAATTATGATTTATTTGGTTAAAGGATTAAATTAGAAACACTTTTAGTTTAAGGACTACAGTGTAATTGTGCGTAGAAGGTACCTATTTACCAATAGGTACCTCCACTTCTATATAAACCACATTTCCTCCATATTTCTCATTCATTTCACTCTTCCACCAAAAGGGAAGAGGAGAGAAGAGACACTTCTCTTCTTCTTCGTAAATAACCAACATGTGGTTATTTCTCTCGGGGTTTGATTTCTGGTGTAGGATCGTGTGCGAAACATTGCTCGTATCCCGTCGCGTCTGCACCAGTAGATACGAGCGTACCCTCAACGATGTATCGTTCTTCTTCGGCTGCATTGAATGGAATTCCAGGTTTGCATTTCCTTTCTTTTTATTTAGTGCTTTAATTAATTATGTGTTAATTAATTAGTATTTATATATATTTGTTTTATATTTGATTTCTTTCATTGGTATCAGAGCCGAAAGGCTGTTAGTTTGTAGAATTAATTTTCTATATTGTTGTGGGTACCTATGATGTTGTTTTTACGATTTTATTATGTATAATTTTTGTTAAAATTAGATCGAAAACCCTAGGCCAATACAATTCTGAAAATAAAATGTTGGAATTTGGCAAATCCGACAACACCATTGAACTCAGAAGGCCGAAACCAATTGGAAAATATGTTTTTCTTCGTCGGAACAGTTGCCAAAAGGTGGCGCGTGTTGTCACTACTGGCCACACTACTAGGCGTCGCTTGGCATCTGTTCTATGAAGAAACTACTCTGATGCGCCTGTCGTTTGATGGAAACGATGCATCGTTTGGCGTTAGACGATGGAGCATTTAGGGATGGACAAAAACAACGAGTCGTTTGTGCGTCTCAGCGATAGAGCTTTTAGTTGGTGGCCAAACGATGCGTCATTTCGAATGGAACTAATCTTTTTGATCCAACCCGACCCAGCACCCATCCCGACCCGTGTGTTCCAAACCCACCCATGAGTAGTGCGCCAGCGAATGAGGACGTGACACGTGTTGCGAGTGGACATCCATGACTGGAGAACAAACACGCGCGTCCAACACTTTTTAGGACCACTCTCGCCGGCGCATGGTAGTGCATGCGACTGTTTCCAGAGACCAAAATTGTTTCAAGTTTTGACAGATTTAATATTTACAATATTCTGGAATTTTTGGTATATTTTTCGTAAAAGTTTTGGATTCCAGAAGTATTATTTTCATTTAAATTTGGTTAAAATTTCATATTTTAATTAATTTAAATGTACATATGTGTCAAATAAAATTCTAATAAAATTACAATAAGTTTGTAAGAGGTGTTAGAACTTCATCGTATAATTTGTTTATATTTTTGACGTAATTCTATATGTGTTATAGAATAATCAATTAAAATTATGTATTTTAATTATTGTAAGTATAATAAATTTGTCACATAAATTCTAATAAAGTTATATTGTTAATATAATGCACATTAGAATTTTATTACTCCCTTCGTTCCTAAATAAGTGTTCATTTAACAATGGAACACAGATTAAGAAATAACTTTAGTAAATTAAAAGACACTATTTTGCCCTTATTCAAAACTTAATGTTCCAATGCATTTGTTTATGTAGTGTTAGAAAATATTTAATACTAAAGAGCTTTGTTGGTCCTAATTTTAGGAAAATGAAATTTCTTTAGTTTTTGGATAATGAAAACAAAATTTAATGAGGGGTAATTTGGAGAAAAAGTGTGTTAAATTTCTAAAAGTACACTTATTTTGGAACAAAATTTTGAGTCTAAATGAACACTTATTTAGGAAGAGAGGGAGTATATAGTTAGTTTACATAGTAGAGAGTTATTCTATACATAGTAGAGAGTTATTATATATTCGTTATAGATAGTGCAAATCATTAATAGTTCGTGAAAAGTGTCCGCGGACGTAAAGAAAATGAATTTCGAGTTCTTTCTTCGAAAAATCCTAAAATCAAGAAATATTTTTTTTCTTTTGGATTAATGATTTAATCGTTGAAGGTAAAATGTGTTTTAACAGAATCAACGATGAAATCCGGAAATTAATTTTGAAAAGAAATTTTATTTCTTAATTAAAGGTATGATTTGGCACAATTGTTGGAAGTCGTAAAATATTTTCTACCTGAAAATATTTAAGAGTTTTTGGTTTTGAAAAAAATTCGGAAATGAGCGAGAATATAAAATGTAATATTGCGAAATTGGATGAGATCCAATAAATTACATTTTACAAACCATCGTATGATTTTAGTGACGTGGCAATAATCGGGACGCGATATAATTGCGATACTAAGTTTGCGAAACTTAGACGTAATCGCATAATTATATAATCGGGATTTTGATTTGTCAAAAATCAATAAATTCGTTTTAGTGCTTTGACAAGAAATTTAAGTAATAAGAATTACTTATGCTAATTAAGTTAGTCTTAATTAGAATTATAATGGGTATGACGATTGGACTTAATCTAAAACTTTAGTGGACGCTTGAATATTTAGTATATTCATCAAGGTAAAATTTTAGTAAATTGAGAAATGGTTAAGTAATGAGAATTACTTATAATAATTAATGCGGTATTAATTATGGTCTAAATTTGAGAATTATTGGGTTGTCTAGAATTTTCCGAAAAGATTATACGTTAATTTTTAAAATTCTATTGCAAAGTTCATTGTGTGTGCATACGTGCTTTGTGGATGTAATAAATTATTGTGTAATAAGTTGACAATATCATTCGTTGAGTATTGACAAGACTTAGTAAGAATTAAGCCGTAAAATACCATTCGTTGGTTGTTAGAATTTTAGTTCTATGTTTAATAAGTTTAAATATTATTTGTACGTGTAAATTGTCTAGTACAATTTATTAGAAATGTATTTCTAGATAAATAAATTTTTTGTAATTTTAATTTAGCACGTAATGAAAATAAGTTGACTAAGTTATAGTAACTTAGAAAATCGAAATAAAATAGAATTTATTATTAATAGTTAAATTTTGGTCTAGTGAATGTAGTAGACCAAATAATTCTATGGTTCTATGCGAAGAGCTCATTTTATGTGAACTAAACACTAGATTAAAATTTAATGTATCGATAATAAATTCAGTATAATGCTAAAATTCCTTATTTCAAACGCAATAATTATAGCATTGTCTATTTATTTGTGTAACATGTGTTTACTATTTACTACTCCGAAAGTCGATTAATATTAAGATAAACGTAATCACGCGTTAGACTTAGTTAGTATTAATCGCATAGGTTGGAAATTAGTTTTCCAAATGCACGATTAGAAACTAAGTGTTTTTAATACCTTGATCTTTGAGAATCAAAATTCAAGGAGGTACTATATGCTCGACATAATTTTGGATTTATGCGAAATAGAATAAGTGGATTTCGTTGTGTGCATCATTATACTTTGTGTACTAATTGATGAATGAGATTACTAAGACTTATATTAGTATCAAATTTAATGGATCGGTGGATCGAGGTCTTTTGACATCTACACTTGATACCTTAACACAAGTGTTGTGTATGAAAGCTTAGAAGCTTATATGATTCATGAATTAGTAATATTAGTTAATCGATAACTAATGCGCATAAATGCACCAAAAGATGTTATGTATTCCTTAAGGGGGTTTATCCAAGTGGGAGACACATGGAATAACAACCTAACTTGATAAATATATAGAGTTATTTATCAAGAAAGTGTGAACCCCAAAAATAAAATCTTGTTTTTAATTTAATTAACTATCTTTATATAATAATATTTAAATCAGAGTTAATACGAATATAAGTTAGAGGAGATAGAAAATTAAATACATTTTCGTAAAACAAACACGGGCCCAAATCAATTACAACAACAATATAAAACATAATTCAGAATTTAGCGGAAGCAAATAAAAAGTTTGAAATCAAATCCAAACTCAAAATATTACATAATTCAAATATGTTCAAATCCTCAACTTGAAAACATTACACAAACAGAATAAT
>CANYCX010067224.1:0-11055 GCA_948193385.1 Breynia disticha f. nivosa
AATATAAATCAATATTTACGTGCAAATAATTCCATATTTTATGATTCAATGAATAGTAAAATACAATTCATACGAAAAATAATTCTTTCACATATTTATCAATTTAGCACAATATCAAAACATATTTTTCAATTCAGCACATTATCAAAGCAAAAATAATTCTTAGCATATTTATCATTTTAGCACATAATCAAAACACATATAATTCTTAACATGTTTATCAATTCAACACATTATTAATTTAGCACATTATCAAAACATATAAACATTTTATCCAACAATTTTAGGGAAGATGATTAGATGGATTCCTACCTAAGTAGCCTCGTCTTTGATGAAGCAAAAAGTGGATCTTTCTCCACCGATTAAATCTCTAGTAAGCAAATTATTTAATGGGATATTAATTCATTATTTAGTGGGAGTTCTTTGGTTAAAGACCTATAACTGTCCTTATTTTATTTTTCTTCGTAGAACATGAATCTGAGTCCAAATAACTCGAATTTTTCCTTATGCTCTATCCTTGAGAAGGATAATTTGAATGGACTTTCTTGATTGATCTCGAAACCTATATATTATTCTAAAGTAAGAGAACAAGTTAGAAGTTTTGAATGCCGCTCTTTCAATTGAACTGGAAAAAAATGCCACTACTGTCATTTGAGAATTTTTTTAGAAAAAAAAAACGTGATTCGAACGATGATACTCGCTTGATGTTGGATACAATGATCCCTAATCTCCAAAAGCAGATCATAGTTCCAGAAGCGTACCACATCATGAGAAGTCTCAAGAAAATGTTCCAAGAGATATCCTGTCATGAGAGGTATTTGACAGTGAAGGCCTTGACATCATGAAAGATGACTCTTGGAGGACAGGTTATTCCTAATGTACTCAAGATGAAAACGTATTTAGGTGCTCTTGAGAGAGTTTGTGAAGGATTGAAATCAGATCTTGTATTGACCTAGTCCTTGCCTCCTTACTAATTATTTTTGACCAATTGGTCTTTAACTACTATATGCAAGGGGTAAATTAGATCATGATTGAGTTGCACGGAATACCTAAGATTGCTTAATTGAGTTTTAAAAAGCTACTTCCAATGTTACTAGTTTGGAATGATATCAAGAAGGATATATAGAAGGATAAGAAAAGTATGGCCAAGTAAAAGATGCCAATGAAGCCGAAGATGGTCGGCTTTATGCACAAGGCAATTCCTATGCCTCATTCCTTAGATATATATCATCATTGCTTTGAGAAGGGCCATTAGAAGATACATGGTCCAAAGTTATAGGGAGCAAAGAAAAAGAAGGGTATTGATGGAGCATCTACTTCACTTATCTATGTTATAGAAATAAATCTCTCTGTTTCTACATTATAGGTTTTGGATACTGGATGTGGTTCTCACAATTGTTGCAATGTGCAGGGACTAAGAAAAAGGAGGGTGCTTTTTAAAGTTAAGGTTGATCTCTGCGTAAAAAATGGAGCTAGTTCTTCTATAGAGATAGGAGAGTATGTTTTATTTTTGCCTACAGGCTTAGAAATAAAACTTGTGAACTATTTTTATGTACCTACAATGAGCATGAATGTTATTTTAGTTTCAACCATGGGTATTGATCGTTTTTCATTCATTATTGCTTAAGTCTAATGAACTAAATCCTTCTTACCTCGCGGCCACGTGTCACACAAATATGCAATGCAACACATGAATCAAATGCATTCATTATGGCCATTCATCAATATCGAATCAAAATAACTCATGCCATGAGGCATAGTGTCAAATCACACTCTCAATCAAAGAAAATCACATGCTTTATACAACTCTATAAGCATAGCATATCCAATACATCAAGATGCAATTCTATAGACATACCACTAAGCAATAGCGCATTCAATAACAATCATACCAGACTATATTCAAGAATATGATCAAGTTCTTTTCAACTTCACATGCTCAACTCATAATAGCATAGGTGCTCACATTACCATATTCATGCTCAAAGCATAATCCACATTAGCATACTCGCATTTCACAATCACTTCATAACATTTTCATTAAAATTTCACACACTTGATATCACACTTGCATAATCATATCACAATGCAATTGCTACAATTTATACCTCCATATCAATTTCATATAATATATAAGATTACACATTATCATCAAATTCCATTTAAAACCCACTAAGGTAAGTGTAGGCATATACCTCGAACTCCACGTAGTCGGGCTCGTCACTCAACTCTGCTCCGAGGTCCAAATATGTTTCCTACATTATTTTGACCCACATCTCACACATTAGTCATATTTTTGAACTCAATTCCTTATTCACTTTCTTATTTTTATCACAAATCCCCAATTACCTAAACCCTATCAATCTCAATCTCCCTTAATCCTCATTTCTTTTGTTCATTTTTAACCCACATTACTCCAACAACCTTCAACCTTTCCAACCACATCAATTTTCCCCTAAACCTAACTCAAAAACACAGAAAATCAACATAAACTTAGAAATTACCTCGCTCCTTTAAAAAGAGTTGTCGTCCGCTCATTCCCTTAAGCGAATCTACAAGTTCTCGGGTTTTTTAGGATGGATCTAAGGGTTTTAGACCTTAGAACAAGAGGGTTTTAGGTTAGAGAGAAGGTGAGGCTCGGGTGGTAGTTTAAGTTTATGTTTTCTCCCTATAAAATGTCTCACGCATGTCTATTTTTAAAACCAGTCATGTCAAAACGGTTTTGTGAATGGTTTACCAAAACTGTTTGCCTAGTGGTTTCCAACTTATTCAACTTTTTTCTTATTCAAAACGGTTTTGCAAACTATTTACAAAAACAATTTCCACCAATTTTTAGCACAATACAATTCAACTCTGGAATCAAAATAGTTTTGGAAATGATTTTGGCAAACCATTCCCAAATCTATTTGCCACTATTTTCCTACCATTTTTCACATAATTTAGGTTAAAATTTTTGGGGCATTACAATGCAATTCATTATATCATATGTCCAAAGAAGAATTTGAATTGTAGTAGGGCTGTTAGCACCGTTTGTTAGCTATTTTAATCTTGGATGGTCATGGTGCCTTACTAGAGGCCGCCTATGATTTAATTATTGCTAAAATTCATTACCATTATTAAATAGTTCTACAGATTGCACATAGATAAAATAAAACAAAAAATAGTACTTATGAAATTTCACCTTTGGCCAAATTTGGCTATTGTCAGATTAGGTATTTGTGCTAATTTTTATAAATGGGCCTGAAATGGATGAAAGCTTAAATTTGGTAACTCATGCATGCTTTTAAGAAAAAGATAATCCCAAGGATATGATGTCTTAAATTAAGACATGATGAGAGACGTGTTTAGAAAAATAAGGAAGGTTTTTCTTCTTTGAAGAGAAGATACAGTAGAGAGAAAAAGGAGAATAAAAATCTCCTAAACTAACTCCTAAAATTTGGCTATGATGGAGAGAGGGATTAGGAATCCTTGATTTTTAATTAAAAGTAAAATCCTAATCCAACTACAAAAAATAATACAAAGCCTTTTAAAGAAAAGAAAAGTGGTTTTAAAGACAACATATTCATTCATTCACTCTTTCTTCTCTCAATGGTTGTCACCTTCCAAGAAAGAATGAAGAAATTGATTCTTCCATTGTTTCTCCAAGAAAACTTGATATTTGAGGGCTGATCATAATATTTGATCATCGTGGTGCCTTCCGTTTCGCGAGTCTTTAAACGGATTGACGAAAATTAAGGAGAATTCGCAAAAACCTTTATGCTAGTACACTTTTCTCTTAACCCGTGTGTTAATTTTGTAGGAGGACAACAATTGGGGTCCTTCAAAGGTGTCTTGAAGGTATTTTTTGAGTATTCCAAAGATGTAGTTACTCTTTATTGATCATACATACATGACATATAAAGGAAAAGAGGTAAACATCAATCTTCTCATTAAATATTTGATCTTTATGTAGCTAGTCATAGCTTTTAGCCATTATCTGTTTTTAGATACCATTTTGGTGACATATTGGATGGTTTTTATTGAATTTCTTGATTTGCTTATGCTTCACTAGTGGTTTCGAAGCCTAGAAAACCCAACAGTGGTTTCAAAGTGGTCACCATAACAGTTTAACACATAATTAGCTAAAATCATGGCCTGGTTTGATGTTTACATGGGCAGTATTGTATGATCAGGTTATTAGGGTTTATAATTGATTCAATACAGCAGGTTCTATGTCTATTTGATCCTAATAATGGTTGGTCACGTTAAAGGCAAGTGTTTATTTCACAAAATGCAAAACTAGGTACATAATTTGATGTTTTAAGACTATTTTGGCATAGTTTAAATCAAATGAGCCTAAAATTGATTTTATGAAATAGTGAGGGGCTGAATTAGGTCATACATGTGATTTTGAGTGTTTTTACTACTATCGTTAATGTTTAATTAGTGGCCTAATCACAAAAATCATAAACTAGGTGCCTTAGTGAAAGAATTAATGACCTAGTTGAACTAATTTAATTCTTAAGGACCTAAAATGAATTTTGTGGTACTGAATTAGATGTGGGAAGCATGGAATTTCGTGTATGAATTTTATTTTAAGTATTTTTAGTACTTAAATGCATTCATATAGATTTTTATTCTTATTTTCATATATGTGTAAAATTGGTAAAAGTGAAGATTGAATCAATGTTATTTTTGGCACAAAATACATTGTTTTTTTTGTCTTGTGGGCTTGATTGCATTCAATCAATGAATGATTTTAGACTTGGCCTAAGCCAATCACTGGGTTTTAATGTAAGGAGTCCATAGGCACAATTTCTCTTAACTGATTGGGCTTAAAACTTAAATTGGATTTTCCTTATTTAGGGTTGAATTTCATCTTATTTGAGCCTTGGGCCCAGATGGTTGTTAGAAAATTTGTTTTTTGAATGGTTTTCATGGTGCATTCATTGGTCTGGTTTTAGTTTGTAAAAGCCTTTTGAGCATATTTTATTAAAGGGTTTGTTAAAGCCTGCTGAGCCTATTTTATTAGCTTAAGTATTTAGTATAGAATTAGTAAACAATATAGGCCCAATTTAGAAGGGAGGGGAATCCAGAAATGGAGCCCAATAATGAAGGATGGAGAGACCATTAGAGATGGATTTGAGGCCCAAAGATTATACTATGTAATAGTATAGGCCTTGTTATAAGATCATTGCCAATGATTGCAAGCTTACTTTTATGCACTTAGATTTTCATGCAATGTACACGTTAATGAATGTATGCAACATATAAAAATGTTGAATTCGTGTTAGCCATGCTAAGCCATAATTAAAATGAAATTAATCCTAGAAATAGTAAGTCAAGGAAATTTCCTTCCTAAATTAACAACCTGTCAAGGCATCGAACATTAAAGTGTGGGTCATGACAAAGCTGAGAACGTTAGATTTTTTTGTGAGGAGGGGCTAAGATCGATGTTTTTCTATGTAGTCATGCAAGAATAGGAGTATATTAGTGTGATGGTTAGCACGGGTTTGGACTTAACATGGGTTTTTCATGATGCGTAGGTCCTAGGAAATTAATGGGAAGCTCCCCAGTACGAAAGTGCTGGCCCTATTTGAAACTAAGAGTCATTTTAGGGAAGATGATTGGATGGATTCCTACCTAAGTAGTATAGTATTTGAAGAAGCAAAAAGTGGATCTTGGTCCCACAATACAAATCATTAACATGTGAATTATTTAATGGGATATTGTTTCGCTGTTGAGTGAGAGTACTTTGGTAAAGACCTCATAACTAAATTTGATCTTATTTTTCTTTGAGAACATAATTCCAAATCTGAATAACTCAAAATTTCCCCTGCACTCAATCCTTGAAAAGGATAAAATGAAGGGTAGGAAAGGAAAGATAAAAAAACCTAAAGAATAAGTTGGAGATGGTACCTCAACAAAATACTGGGAGGTTTTCCAATCCACTTCATGAAAGGGAAAGGGAAAACCCAAGAACATCCATAAGCCCATATTGAAGGTCTTACCTTAATGAAAGCCTGGGAGAAGGAAAACCCAAGAAAATCCATAAGCCCATATTTGTCATGATAACGTTTATGGAAATGGATTCCTTAATAACAGTTTATATGTCCTATACTTATGAAGTCGTGGGCTCGTGTATAACGTAGAGACTAAGAAGGTTAAGTCTAATGAACTGAATCCTTCTTAGTTTTGACATTGTCGTTTAGGACATGTAAGTGGGTTTTGCAAAAACTTAATAAAGATGCAGTTCTTAGGTTTTTTGATTGGAAATCAATAGACACTTGAGATCGTGTATTCGTGTAAAAATGAAAAAAAAACCTCTCAACAAGAAAGAATAGTGAAATGGTTGATTATTGGATATAATACATTCGAATGTGTGTGGACCATTAAATACATAAGGCAGAGGTGGTTATAACTACTTTATTACATTCATTAATGATTTTTTTTCCTATAAGGCTATATTTATCTAATGAGACATAAGTTAAAAAGCTTCGAGAGGTTTAAGTATTTTAAGAATGAATCAGAAAACCAATTAGGCAGACATATTAAAGCCATTTGATCGGATCAAGGTGGTGAATAGATGAGCCAAGATTCTGACCAATATTCATGAGATTATGGTATAGTACCATAACTCACACCTCTGGGAATATCTTAGTGGAATGGTGTGCCTAAAAGGAGGAACAAAACTCTATTAGAAACAGTTAGGTCAATGACAAGTCAAATAGGTCTCACAATATCATTTTAGCGTTATGCTCTAAAAAGTGCAACTCTTTTTTGTTGAACAGGTCTCCTACTAAAGTAAATGAAAAGACACCATATGTAATATGGAATGGGCAAAAATCCATCTTGTCTTTTCTTATAATCTGGGGATGCGAAGCGCATGTTGAGAGGTTAACATAGGATAAACTTTTGTCCAAAATAGAAAAATGCTTATTTGTGGTGTATCCTAAAGAGACTATGGGATAATATTTCTACAATCCTAGTGATCACAAAGTGTTTGTTACTTGAACTACAGTGTTTATAGAGAATGGGAGTAGTGTACAACTAGATGTTTTACAATAGGATGTAAATACATAGATTCCTATAGAGGATAGTGACGAGATGGACTCAACTCAACAAGAAGTTGTGGAACATGAGCCCATTACACAAGTACCTATAAGATCTTATAGGATATATTAGGAACCTGAAAGGTACATGTTTATTGTAACTAATAAACAAGATATCACAATCGTTGATCATGATGAACTTGCTACTTACTAAGAGGTTGTGGAGGGTCCTAAGTCACAAAAATGACAAGAGACCACCTGACGGTGTTAAGGTAATCAAATGTAAATAGATCATAAAAGAGAAGTCTAGAGGTATCTTTAAAAGTAGATTAGTGGCAAATAGTTTCAAACAAGTTCATGATATTGACTATGATGAAATGTTTTCACCATTAGTTATGCTCAAATCCATTAGGATTTATTTCCCATAGCTACATATTTGGATTATGAGATATGGAGAATGTATTTCAAAATGGCTTTCCTGAATGGAAACCTCCTCAAGGATGTTTACATGAAACAACCAAAGGGATTTATCGATACTAAAAATCCTAATAAAGTATGCAAGCTTTGAAGGTCTATATATGGACTTAAATAGTAATTTAAGAGTTGGAATCTTTCTTTTAATGAATCCATAAAAGATTTTTGTTTCAACAAGAATAATAATGACCTTTGTTATCAGAAGTTCAGTGGGAGCATATGAGTATTCCTTATTTTATATGTCATTGACATCCTGCTCATTAGAAATGATATTTAGCATTACAATAAGTTAAATAATGGTTGAATTCATATTTCTCAATGAAAGACTTAGAAGAAGGCAATGTTATACTTGGCATAAGGATCTGTAGAGATAGATAATGACGTCTCTTGGGATTGAGTCAAGAAAATTACATAGATAAGATACTGAGGTAGTTCAGTATGGATCAATCTAAAAAGGGATTGTTTCCCTTAAAGCAAGGGATTTTTCTATTTAAGAAAGACTTCCCATCCTCTAGAGAAGAGAGAGAACGTATAAATAGAGTCTCATATGTATCAACTATAAGATCTATCATGTATGTTATGCTATGTACTAGGCTTGATATTGCTCATGCACTAAATGTAACAAGTAAGTTCCAGCAGACCCCAGAGAGGTCCACTAGTCTACTGTTAAGACAATTCTTAAGTACTTGAGAAGAACTAAAGACTTGTTCTTAGTTTATGGAGGTCAAGAGGAGTTTAGTATTACAGGATACACTGATGTTGCGACCCCAACAAATAAGGACAATTCAGTAGCGCAATTAGGATACATATTTTTGTTGAATAGACGAGTTATCAGCTAAAGGAGCCTTAAATAAAGCTTAATGGCAGATTTTACAGTAGAAGTTAAGTATATAGTAGCGGCTAAGGTACTAACGAATATGATTGAATTAAAAATTTTATTACGAGATTAAGAGTTGTCCCATCGATCCTAAATCCTTTGGAACTTTTATGTGATAATAATAGGGCTATAGCACAATCTAATGAGCCCAGAAGTTACAACCAATCTAAACACATTCTCGAGAAATTATACCTAATTTGAGAGATTATCAATCAAGGAGATGTGAAGATGATCAAGGTTTCAAGTGAAGACAATGTTGTAGATCCCATGACCAAGTAGTTCGTAGGTACGAATAATGAACATCATGTTAGATCTTTTGGTCTTAGGGTTATGTTTGATTAGGATTAGTGCTAGTGGGAGATTGTTAGTGTAAGCCCTAGCCCAATACAATGTTTATAACCTTTTATTATTGAATAATATAATTATGGGGCATTTTTTATCAGTTAATGTATTGAACTATTGTATATGTATGATAAAACTATCCAAGAATGTTAATAAAACACTTAAGGTATCAAGAACCTGGAAGTTTTTAGATTAAAATTCTAAATATCCTTACTCACTTGTTTTTATGGGAATAGAAATGAATCAATACTAGTATGAGCTTTATAGGTGATCATGTTCTATGGCTCACATATATGAGATATATAAAAAAGTTCATAGGTACAAAGTGGGACATTATATTTGGAGAGTGATCACTAATTTTTAATGTCGAATGTATGTCCTTACACCTAAATCACTATGTCATTTATTGTGATTTCTAGTGTACTTTGACATATGCCTAACGTGACCATAAAAGGTTGACAAATATGAGTATAATTAGGTATGTTAAGGTTTACTAGTAAAAGCATAATTGAAGTGAAGGAATTGACCTTATCATGAAAATGAGAGAAGATATCATTGGTCGCTTGACAGGTAAGATTGGGAAGAGTGTGGCCACACCTGAATGGAATGATTAGGTCATTTATTCGAACTTATCAATATTGTTATAAAGATCAAGAAATTGATTTAGCACTAAATAAGGCTTTTGGGACGTACCTTATGTAAATCACAATATCTGAGGTCAATGGAAGAATTTGAATTATAGTAGGGCTATTGACACCACTTGTCAGTTATTTAATTTTGGATGGTCATATTGCCTTAATAAAGACCGCCTATAAATCATGAATTATTAAAATTCATTACCATTATTAAATAGCCTACAGATCACACACAGATAAGAGAAAATAAAAAATTGAATTTTTGCAATTTCACCTTTAGTCAAATTTGGCTATTAGGCTGGATTTGGCATTTTGGGTCAATTCTTATAATTGGGCCTAAAATGGATGAAAGCTTAAATTTGGAAACTCATGCATCCTTTTAAGACAAACATAATCCTAAGGATATGATGTCTAAAATTAAGACATAAGAGAGACATATGGAGAAAAATAAGAAAGGGTTATCTTTTTTTATGATAAGATAGAGGAGAGAGAAAAGGAGAATAAAATCTCCCAAACTAACTCCTAAAATTCGGCTAGGAATGACAGAGGGATTAGGAATCTTTGATTTTGAATTAAAAACAAAATCCTAATCCTAATCTAACTACAAAAAATCACCCAACATTGTTTAAAGAAAAGAAGAGTGCTTTTAAAAAAAACATATTCATTCTTTCACTCTTTCTTCTCTCCATGGTCATCACAAAGAATAAAGATATTGATTCTTGCATTATTTCTCCAAGAAAATATTATATTAAAGGCCTGATCATGGTGGTGCCTTCCCTTTTGCAAGTCTTTCATTTGATTGACAAAAACTAGGGTGAATCGCAAAAACCTTTGTGCTAATACACCTTTTTCTTCATTGACGTGTTAATTTTGCAGAGGGATAATCATTGGGGTCCTTAGAAGGTTTCTTGACGGTATTTTTTGAGTATTCCAAAGTTGTAGTTACTCTTTATTTATCAAAAATACATGACATAACAAGGATAAGAGGTAAACATCAATCTTTTCTTTAAATATTTGATCTTTATGGAGCTAGTTGTAGTTTTTAGACATTATTTGTTGTTAGATCCTATTATGGTGAGATATTGGATGGTTTTTATTAAGTTTCTAGATTTTTTTCAACTTCCCTAGTGATTTAAAAGCCTAGAAAACCCAACATCAACACGTAATCAATCTGTTCAATTATCCTTATGCACTCATCATCTTGCTTTTTTATTGCTTGTATTTTTTGTAACAACATTGTTCGAACAATCAATGTTATTATTAATACTCCGTATTCAGATATTTCCTACTCTGTTTCAAGCATCATAAATATATCAGATCGGCCATATGTGAAACACCCTAAACTAATTAAAATATAACTCATATAATTTGAAATATATTTAACTTATAATTTGGAAGCTTTTAAGAATGTCTGGCTGTAGAGAGAGGAAGTAATGAGGAGAAACAAATGTCCCACTTGCTGAACTATCTTCTATAATCTTTATCAAGTACCTATTCTTGAAATAAAAATCATAGTTGAATGACTTGTGGGCTCAGCAAGTAGTCATATATAATTACTTATATATTCTTATAATTCTATTTTTATATGTGAGGACATATATCTTATCTTATAAATATAATATCTATATACTTTTCTATATTCTGTGCTTATGTCTATGGTAAATTGTATTCTATATTTCTTTATACGTATTATCAT
>CANYCX010067242.1:0-12386 GCA_948193385.1 Breynia disticha f. nivosa
TGATACTAACATTTTATTAATATGAATATTTGGAGCTTTTTAATAAAAAATTTATTTGAATTTTTCTCAATTCGTGTCGTGACGTGTCGTGTCGTGTCGTGTTATGTCGGGTCGTGTCGTAACAGATTGTCTCGTGTCGGGTCGGGCCGTGTCGTGTCGTGTCGGGTTAATCGAATTTAATCGTGTCGTGTCGTGTTAACCCGTTTATTAGCGTGTCGTGTTCGTGTTGGAATTTTTGACACGTTTATTAATCGTGTCGTGTTCGTGTCAAGCATAAACGGGTCAACAAAGTATGCTGACACGACACGAACACGACCCACCAACCCGTTTTGACAGCTCTAGATACAGGCTGGGCCTGATGATTCCGGGCGAGAGCTCGATGTCGGTCTGGGACCGATGATATCGGGAGAGATCTCGATTATACCGTACGATGCCGGTCTGGGACCGAGGAAAAAATGATATAAAAAGAAAAGAAAAAGAAAAAAAAGAGAAAGAAAGAGAAAATAAAAGAAAGACCCCGGGGCAGACATTTGCATGTGATTGCACAACATTCATATGCACATGATTTCGCATTCTAATATGTGTTATTGATTATTTAATTCTTATGATAATGAGTTATCATATATAGTCGATTATTTGAGATTGATGACTTATATGTTGAGTGTGTATGTATTTTGGTATGTTAGGACTCTTGTGTGAGTCTACTTGTTTATCTGATTGTACATATCGTACAAATAAAATCCTGGAAATATATAAGACACAAGTTGAGAATGGAAAGTTAATAACTCAGTACTGACCATCATGAAATCATGTTGGATATAATAATCGAAAATAAATGAACTTGAAGTTCAATATAGTAATTAAATAATGGGATGAAGGTATGAACATGTCCTCATGTTCTAACTGGACCATGTGCTTCATTTAAAACTTAAATTGGGTTTGTACTTACTGAGTATATTTTTATACTCACCCCTTTTGTTTGTTTTAAATGATGGTGCAGGTATAGCAAGATTACCGCGAGCAGGATTCGAGCATGTATTTCTTAAACGGGGACTGTTCTGAAAAGGAAATTTAAAAGAAATGTATTTTATTTTACATTTCATATTTTATTATTTAATAATTCTTTTCATATCCATGTTTGTATCGAAAATGTTTGAAAAGTTTGGATAAATGTTTTCTTTACTTTTTATGTCTGAAATTAAAATCAGTATTGGTTTTGAATATTTAGAAAATATTAGGTTTAATTTTGGGCGTCACATAATTACGCCTGTACAAGAAATAAGATGAATAAAACATTATAGAATAAATCATTATTAATATTTTAGTTATATAATATTTCATAAACAATTTTAATTAACATTTAAAAATATATCCAACAGTGTAGTTAAAATAATAATAATATGGATAAATAAAGATAATTTTGTACGAAAATTAAGAAAATAAAGTATATAATTCAAGCTATATTAGAAAATTTAAATAATTAAAATAATATAAGCATTAAAACCCTAACAAATTTTCTTGAAGTATCCATTACTAACTTCTTTAACATTTAATATTATATGCATTAAAACCCTAACAAATTTTCTTAAAGTATCCATTACTAACTTCTTTAACATTTAATATTGTCTAAACAATTAGAAATATATTATTTATATATCTCATTTATTTTTAAAAATTTCTTTTAACATTTATTTTTAAATTCTCATTTGTTTTTTTTTTCTTTTTAAGTATTAATTCTAAGATAAATATGAATTTATATTTTATTTAAGTGCCACACATTTGAATTTCAGTTTTCATCAATTCTTAATTCAAACAATTAAATCATTTGAATTAGTAATAAATGTTACCTACATTACATTTGATATATTGTTATTTGAGTAATTTATATTATTTTTTAAACTTTGAGAAAAATAAACGCATTATGAGAGAAATTGCATTCTTCTTATAATACAAGACCTAAAATAGAAAATCTTATTGTCTGTTTTATTAACTTTCTTCTATGTTTATGCATTTTTAAAAGGTAGTTTTTTTTGGTTTGAGCCCTGGTATCCCGATCAACTGAGCCGAGACTAATCCGGTTTGAGCAGGAGTTTTTGGTGGTTAGGTTTCATTCTCCTCCCAAGCGACATTGTGGGGGATTGAACCACAGTTCACCCTATTAAGTTCAGCCACAATCACCACTGAATCAAAGCACGTTTGGTTAAAAGGTAGCTTTTTGAATATATTAAAAGCTGTAAATAAATAAATTTTATAATTTTTATTAAATAATTTAACACATGCACAGATAATATTGAATGATTTGACGACCTACAAATAAATAATTTTTAATATTTTCAGCTAAAAAATTTATAGTAATAATAAAGAAAGAAAGTTAAAATTGTTCAAAAACAGTTTAGCCCTCTTCATTTTTTACTAGTTTTATGATTCTGATATTAGGCAACACCGTAACAGCGATAGAAAAAGAGTGAGAAATACATCACATAATTCAATTTGGTCGTTTCCTTTAAATGTACCGACGAATTTAGTTTTTTTTTTATATTCCTGTTTTTAGATAAATTGGTTGTTTGATTGGCCATTGAATTAGTTCGGCTTGTTTCAGTTTAATTAGTTTGGTTAAAAATTTAATAAGCTAATTTATTTATATTTTGTACTTATTAAATTTGACATACTATAATTGTTGTAAAAATGATTTATATATAATATCTAAATTAGCTTTTGGTTTTGATTCAAATCGATTTAATTTTTTAATTGGTCAAATAATAATTAAACCGACAAAATTAATTTTTAAATTGCTATATCTAAATAAATTCATTTAACATCAATTTTAATAGCGGTTCGGTTATAATAAATTTGGTTTGGTCAATTTTTTTTCCATTTAGTCGGTTTGCTGTTTATCCATTCTCCTCTGTTTTTTTTTTGTCTGAACTCCTGGTATCCTCGTCACATTGGCCAAGACTAATTCGGGTTCGGAGCGAGAGACACAACTCCTTCCTCATGAAGGCGACTCTCCTCAGACTCGAACCTGGGTCCAAACTTTCATGGAAGGATTAAATTGCCAATCCAAGTGGTTTCATTCTCCTATGTTACTTGTGGGTTGGAGTAAAATGCACGACTAGCGTCTTCTACCAAACACCAAAACAATAGAAAAAGCAGTCATAGAAAAAACCAATACAAGACGTGCGCTTTAACCCGCGAATCTCTCTCTCTTTCTCTCTCTAAAACCCTCTCATATAACCAAACACCAAAAACTCCCTCTCTCCATTTCTCTTTCTTCTCTCTTGTGCACAAGTAACTGAGTTGAATTGTTAAGTATCGGTGGGCGTGGGATGTGGAGCGTTGGATTGGATAAGTAGTCTTGATCGTGAAGATGTTGGAGGATCAAGTAGCGTATCTCTTGCAGAGGTATCTCGGTAACTATGTCCGAGGCCTCAACAAAGAAGCTCTTAAAATTAGCGTTTGGCAAGGTTTGTTTCCTTCTCTTCTTCCGTTACTATTTTCATTTTAACTCTTCTCTTCACTGCCGCTTACCTCTTTTGTTAATTTACTTTCCTTTTTCTTTTTTAAATAGTTTTTAGGAGCTGTGAAGATTTTCTGATTGATTGTCAATTTATTCGAGTGACTTGGATGAAATGAGATGAATTGTTTGACGTGATATAGAAAATTATGTGCTGAATTAATGATGAAATAACGCGTTAGAAAAGGCTTAAGGGGATTACAGTGATGTTTCAAAAGGAATTGTTCTCCTTTTTAGGACTAAAATTGAAATAAATATAGCTTCGACGGTCAAGATAATGGAGATATGAGAAGTTTTTCACCTTCCGTCAATATCTGCCTTTGCGCTTTTTATTTCTCGATTGAATATGGTCGTTAGTTTCCTTCTTTCATGCTGGGAGAAAAATATGAACCATTTTCAAACAGTCATGAACATGAGAGAAAATTTTGTTATGTTAAAGTTATTTGATTTGGCGTTATGTTACATTTATTTCTATTATACGAGAACCTGATTTTGTTAAAAACACATTCATTTTTTTTGTTGCTCAAACTTGTGTTGTCTTGCGTGCGATTGGATTATATGGATTTGGTACTTTACAATCTTTCTCATGTTAAAACAGGTGATGTCGAGCTAACAAACATGCAGCTTAAGCCGGAGGCGCTCAATGCGTTAAAACTGCCTGTTAAAGTTAAAGCTGGGTTTCTTGGATCGGTGAAACTTAAGGTTTGTTTTGGCACATTTTTTGGAGTAATTATGCTGTTTCATTATCAGGCAATATGATATCTCCCTGAAAAGTGATTTAGTGGTATATTTATAAATATCTTCCTGAAAAGTGGTTGTTTGTTTTGTCCAAACATTGTTTTGTATGATGTGAAAATGTAATGTTACTGGGTTGTATATGCGTGAAGCTCTGCTGTAAAATGAAAATTTTTTGACTTAGGTTTCTCTTTAGTGTTTTGGCCTTCAATTTAATGTCATCAAAATTAAGTTTCTACAATTAGAGTATGCAAGTCCGATAATTGGCCAAAGGCATTCTAGCAAATATGTATCTGCATTCTAGCAAATATTGCACATCTAAGTGAGTTCCTACTCTTGGAGTTTGTTTGCTATTGGGGTTAGACTGCTTTGATAGTTGAATTCATTTCATTGTGTTGCATTGTTCTAGAGCTCCTACATTACTGGAAATCAAAGCTTCTCATGATTATGTTTTGAAGTTAAATGGCTTCTTTCTTGGTGCCGTATCATCAAAAGATTTTCTTTAGAACCAACCGAGAAAAAAAGATACTTTTTATTCTATTGAAGTCATGGACCATATTTTTGCACATATTTTGCATTCTCAAGGAAAGCATGTGTCTGTATTTCAATTTCAGGTCCCTTGGAGCAGGCTTGGCCAAGAGCCAGTTTTAGTTCGTCTGGAAAGAATTTTTTTGCTAGCCGAGCCAGCAACCCATGTCGAGGGCCGTAGTGAAGATGCAATTCAAGAAGCAAAGAAGAGCCGAGTACGGGTAAGACATGTTGAGCTGTAGGCATGTAAATTCCTTTTTTTTGTACTTTATTCAACACGCTTGTAAAGTTGATTTTCTTTTTCCTTGTCTTTTCCTTAATTCGAGTATAGGAAATGGAAATGAAGCTGCTGGAGAGAGCACAAGAATTGAAGTCAGAAATGGTATGCTAGTTAAAACAACTTCATCACTCGTACCTAGCCTTTTCACAATTTAAAACAACTTGCTTTTCATGTATTAGTTCATACTTTAGATCCTTCTTTTATATATTACTTCCTTACAATTGTGTCAGATCGAATTATGACATGTACTTTTATTGTATTTGTTTCATTTTGCCTTTATTTTTTTACTAATTTCATGATTTCATACTGCTTCGGTTGACAACAAAAAATGCTCTTTACCATCTAATCATCCTACATTTACTGTAATAGTAAGTACAAAGCTGCACCCTGGCAGATATTTGACTTGGTAAAGAAGAGCAGCTCTGCGATAGTCGGCTGTAACATCATTTTGTATGTGGTGTATTTTTAAGGAGACTAAACTTGGGGGAGGAAGTGGTATTTCATGGTAGTTGCAAATGAAAATTGGTCAATGAGAATAATTTTAGTTTGTGAGTTGGGTTTCAAGTGGTGGAATTCTTGTGGAAATTGATTGGGGAATGGCAATATCATTGAAGGTTCTGCATTTTCCTCAGGTTTCTTAAGCTTTACCACATTACAAAGGCATTTGGCCGAGTATATTGGAATTTTTTACAATGAATGGACTAGAGTTCTTTATAGAATCAAAGAAAGGTGTTTATTGGTATTATGAAGTTTGGACTTCAAACTAGCAAGTTTTCTAGTTAATGTTCTAAAATTTTAGGAACGAGTGGTAAGATGCTCTCTTTTTGATCTTGAGGCATGAGAATTGAGCTGAGCTAATGGGGTTTCTCTTGGTGTAGGAGTACCTTTGTGGTGTTAAGAACTTAAGAGGAGGAGGAGGAGGAGGAGGGGGGGGGCAGGTTGGGGAATCTTGGGATTTTGGTTCTGCTTGGTAAAGGTCATTCTAAGATTTTGGTCCTTTTGTTAAAGGTCATTGGTATGGTCACAGTTGTGCTGCAGTGCCATAAAAAGTTGGGTTGTGTTTTGTTGGACAAGTTGTTACTTATTCAATTTTGTTATTTACTGTCCGAAATCTGTCTTCGTATTAAAACTTTGTTTTTATAGCTCTTATATCTATTGCTGTTGAATTTCCTTGATTTCTTTGCACTTTATATTTGCAATCTCATTCTAGGCTCTCTGGCCTTTACTTTTCTGAGTTATATTACTTGCTATGTTAGTGTTATTGACCATTAGGTTTCTTTTTGTTTTCTGTTCTCCAAGATATTTGTCTATTGATTTGTAAATTTTTATCTGAACTTGACTTCTTGTTCTAATTTCTGCTTTCTCGTTATTATATGTTTGTTTGTTACCTTCCTGTATCATTAGGAACAACATAATTGTGAAATTTGGTGAATGTACGTCAAATCCATTGCTTTTTTCATAAAAATTTCTTGTTTATTATTTGTTTGTTTGTTTTATCTAAATATCTGAATCTTGTATAATTTCACCTGTATTAAATTCGTTGAAGAATAAATCATGGTTGGGATCCCTTATCAACACAATAATTGGGAACTTGAAGCTTTCTATCTCAAATATTCATATCCGATACGAGGATCTTGAGAGGTATGCTCTCTCTCTATCTCACTCTCACATGCGCGCACATCTCCTGATCTATTAATATTTCCATTGACTTGATTTCAATTTTTCTTCTCTTTTGTAGCAATCCTGGCCATCCATTTGCAGCTGGCATGACATTGGAGAAACTTTCAGCTGTGACAGTTGATGATAATGGGGTAGAAAGTTTTGTCCTTGGGGGTTCACTTGATCGTATCCAAAAGGTTTCTGGCTCTTCATTTTCTCATCCTGCACCAATATCTCTTATGGAGAACATCTTGATACTCTCTAGCTTTTCAATTATTTCCTCTTTCTTACTATATTTAGTTACGTAATCCTGGATGAAGTCTGCAATCATGTGTTAGAAAATACTCCTTTTTGCATAAATTATAGCAATACTCAAACACTAACTGCACAAAAGAAAGCTCCCTATGCTTTTCCTGGCAGCCATGAATAATGGTTCTAATGATTTCCATAACTTTTTTGTATTCATGTTTCTTTTGTTTTCTTGTTCTCTGCTCCAGTCTGTCGAACTCGATCAACTTGCTGTTTATCTGGATTCTGATATATCCCCATGGCATGTAGACAAATCATGGAAGGACTTACATCCTATGGAATGGGTTCAGGTATTATGCTTCCCTCCTTCCTTTCTTTTCCTTTTGCCCTCCCTCCAGGTGGTTTCGTTAGTGGGGTGTTAGCACACGTCTCAGTCATTTTGATGTATTAATCTCCAATCATGTTGAGCTCTTTTTCCTCTATTTGGTAGTTTGAAGCACAAATGAGAATAATTTTTCATTTT
This sequence comes from Breynia disticha f. nivosa, assembly GCA_948193385.1. Classification (NCBI taxonomy): domain Eukaryota; kingdom Viridiplantae; phylum Streptophyta; class Magnoliopsida; order Malpighiales; family Phyllanthaceae; genus Breynia; species Breynia disticha. The sequence continues at coordinate 7,489 of CANYCX010067242.1, forward strand.
CTCGACCTACAGGTTTTCAAGTTTGGCACAAGTGATGGTAAACCAGCAGATCATGTTATGGATAAGCATTCATACATTCTCCAACCTGTGTGTGGGAATGCGTTGTATTCAAAATTCCGACCAAATGAATCATTTAATGGGGACCAGCCCCTCCAGAAAGCTGCTGTAAACTTGGATGATGTGACAATCTGTTTGTCGAAGGTTTACTTTTTCTGTTCCAATAGATTTTTATTCTCTCTTGATTATTAAGTGGGGCGGGATTAATTCTTAATTGTCTTTGTGTCTTTATGTTGCAGAATGGCTACAGGGATGTTTTAAAATTAGCTGATAATTTTGCTGCCTTTAATCAGCGGCTAAAATATGCTCATTTTCGTCCTCATGTGTCAGTGAAATCTGATCCAAGGTCTTGGTGGAGATATGCTTATAAAGCTGTTTCAGACCAGATGAAAAAGGCAAGGTATTGAAGTAACTAAATTATAATTCTTAACCTTCCTGACATAAATGTTCATCATGCAAGTTGTTGCATTCTGTAAACTTGATTGCTATGATATATCGGTTGTTTGGATAACAGTGGTCTCAGATGCATTGTTATAGTTTCCATCTACAAGATGGCATCTTCGTGGGGGCCTTAGACTTCATTGCTATGATTGATTAATTGCTCAGTTTGTTGCATTTTTATCATATATTACATTCACATTAATTCTGCAATTTTGTTTTCATTGTAAAAAAGAATGTTCTGCAATCTATAATGCTAATGAAGTTTTATTACTTAAATATTTTCGTGGAACTTTCAATTCCTTTTCAGCCTTTTGGTTTTGTTATAATGGTGCTATAAGCAATCAAAAGTTTAATGGTAAGGTAGTTCATGAATCCACTAGGTTAATTAGCTCAGATGATTTTGTTCATAATTACTGTTTTTAGTGATAGCTTAAAGAGATCTTGAATGGATGGTGGCTATAAGAGCAAGTATATGAGTTATGAGACATTAATTTTTACTTCTTTGGGACTAACATTGTTAGCCATCTAAATGCTTCCCATAATCTTAGCTTTAGTTATATAACTGCTTTTCCTTTCCTTTTTCTGTTGCAGTGCTTGCACTGTTCTACAGAGTAATTTTCTAAGTTTTGAATGAATCTTTTTGTTAGATATTTGTATTATTACTTTTTAATTGTTTTCTTGCCAATTTTTCGTGTTGGTTTCTTGATAGTGATACTAAGCAATGATTGTGCAGTGGGAGGTTATCTTGGGAGCAGGTACTGCGATATGCGACATTGCAAAAGAGATATCTCTCTCTATACATCTCTTTGCTCAAGTCTGATCCTAGCCGGCCAATAGTTGATGATGACAAAGAAATTGAAGAATTGGATCGAGAGCTTGATATTGAACTTATTCTTCAGTGGAGGTATAGATAATCATGTTCATTCACTTTGTATGTTCAATTTTTGAGAAGCTAGATAGAATGGATGTATTGAAGTCTAGGTTTGTGGCCCGACTTTTGATGCATTGGAAAACCAAAACCTGTTCTTAGCTAAATCACGATATATAGTTAGTTTTTCGTTTCCAAGTTAGAATCTATGTTTCTCACCCAAAAGTTCACTTGTGCAAGCATTTTCTTATTTTTCATTTGTTAATTTCAAGTTTCAACACTGTATTCCCTGCTTTATCGAGAAAATCCAACATCATGTGACTAAACATTCCACTTTAGCGCACTGCAATTTTTCGTGTTAGTGAGACTTATATTCACTTTACCTAAATTTACATATCCTAGCCTTTGCGAGGGTTAGTTTATCTCATAAGTTCTTTTGGATTAAATTAAGCGATCACTGGTTTAGATTCAATATTTATGTGAAGCAAAAGCATGGATTATGTGACTCACAAAAGTTCCTACATGGTATAATTGCTACATCATTTTTTTCTCCAGCGAGAAAGAAGCATGAGTTTTCATTCTTTTATCTATTTTGAGAAAGAATATATTTCTTTAGTAGTAAAACATGAGCAGTTTTTGTGACATAGGAATGCTATTGGTTTTAATTTCTTCATTTATTATCTGGGTTGTTTTACTGTGGTTTTGATAAACCAGGATGTTGGCTCATAAGTTTGTGAAGAAATCATTCCAATCTGACAGTACATTGAGGAGACAGAAAACCAAAAGATCATGGTGGTCATTTGGATGGTAAGTCTTTACTGGCAAGAATATCTCTACTCGTGACATTTCCGGCTATTCTTATATATGTTGAGGATATGTGGTAAACCAGGCGTTTACCTTTCCAGGAACAGTCAACCCAATGAGGATGAAAGTGAACAATTTTTCAGTGGTGAGGATTGGGACCAATTGAATAAACTAATTGGCTACAAGGAAGGTGATGATGGGCAATCTCTTATAACTAACGAGAAAGCGGATACACTTCAAACTTCGTTGGAGATTAAAATGAAACATAATGCTTCAAAGCTCACTGATGAGTATCAGGGTTGCCTTGCTGAATTATCTTGCGATGACCTTAATTGCTTCATTAAGCTTTATCCAGAAACAAAAATTTTTGATGTGAAACTAGGTTCATATCGTTTATCATCACCAAATGGTCTCCTTGCTGAGGTTGTATTACCTGTGATGAATCTTTTTTTTTAATGTGGATTACTTTCTGCTGCAGCAATTGTAATGATAACCTCACATTTTTTCTTTTTGTAATTCATTCAGAGTGCAACTACTTCTGATTCTTTAGTTGGAATCTTTTGCTATAAGCCTTTCAATGTTAAGGTGGACTGGAGCATGATAGTGAAAGCTTCTCCATGTTACATGACTGTACGTGGCTACTTCTGGTACTTTAAGATGATTTGTTTTCCTTGAAAACAAGTTTACTAATTTCTGTTACTTGTCAGTATCTTAAGGATTCAATTAGTGAGATTGTCAAATTCTTTGAAAGCAGCAGTGCTGTCAGTCAGACTATAGCCCTAGAAACTGCAGCTGCTGTGCAGGTAGTCTTCAATTTTTTGTCAATTAAAGATTGAAAAACATTTGAATACTTCTTTAGCTTTTTAGAGTGTATTCAATTTGGTGAAGTCGTTAACTTTGCTAAAGATTTTTCCTACCTTTTTTGGAGGTAATTTTGATAGATGCATTTGATTTGTGTGATAAGGTGTGTGCACTGAAAATTGGACAGGCTGGCTTTTACAATGATGGGAAATTATTTTTTTCTGACATGGACGGGAATTATACATATTTAATTTTTTTTCATTAAATGGCCAGGTGCTGTAATTATGGCTGCATGTAGTTTTTTCTACTCTCGTTCATGTGTTCATGTTATGGTTTCTGCCTACCTAGACCTAAAAAACAGAAAAAGGGGGAAGAGAAATGATGGTTTATGATTGAGAAAAACTATTATGATCCTGTCCTGCTATTGCTTCCAAATGGTTCCGAATTGGAACTGTGTCATTGAGAATTCTCTTTGTATATTTCTCTATTTGGAAAACCTTGTCAATGTTACTTGTATGGCGATGAGCTAATACTTTCTAGAAAGCTGAATGTTCTTCTAAAGTGAATTTTTTTGTCTTTGAACTTCTAGATGACAATTGATGAAGTTAAGCGTACTGCTCAGGAACAAGTCAACAAAGCATTGAAGAATCAAACAAGGTTTCATCTCTATTGCTTTTAATAGTTTTACACTTGTCATCCTTTTAAAATTGCGATAGTAACTAACTTGATTTCGCACTCTGCAAGCAATTCGATGCGTAGAGAATAAGTCTTATGTGTTATCAATACTCATAAGCTGTTTTTGTGTATCCATGCTTTGTTTGCTGACCCAGCTGAGAGAAGGTTGATATGTGATGTGTACTATGCTACTTGATTGTTTACTTCTGCTTGGGGGGCTAAGCTCAGCTTTTTCCATATATTTGAAGCTTTAAATCTTTTCCTGAGTTATTGGAGATGCAAAATACAACATTTTTTTTGTCATGCATTTAAGGTACGATGATGTTCTGCGTTTACATATTGGCAGATTTCTGTTGGATCTGGACATTGCTGCCCCAAAGATTACGATTCCTACTGAATTTTTTCCTGACAACATTCATTCAACGAAACTATTGCTTGACTTGGGAAATTTGATTATTCGCTCGCAGGTTGTTTTTTGAACTCTGAAGTTTTGTTCTTATTAACAACTAAACCTCATTTGGGACTTTTCAACTTGTAGGATGATTATGAAAGGGGATCATTGGAGGAGCTTGATTTATATCTGCAGTTTGATTTAGTTTTAAGTGATGTCTCTGCTTTTCTAGTTGATGGTGATTATGATTGGAGCCAGAATTCAAAAACTTCCTTTAAGTCTTCTCACCCAGATGGTCACAGTTTCTTGCCTGTTATTGATAAGTGTGGTGTCATCTTGAGGCTCCAGCAGGTATTTAAATAGATCTCTTTAGAATTTAGTGTCTGATTCTTTATTCTCTTGGCCAGATAAAATGTTCAAATCTCATTAGCTTGGAAATTTAACAACTTAGCCCCAACATGTAGGTTTGCTCGAAAGAATCATCAGAGCTGCTTGTAATAATATTGAATGCATTTTAGCCTTGATAAGAGGAAGTTTTGGGGAGATTTTTTTTTTTTTGGATTGAGTATTTTGAAGTGATGGATCTAAACCAACAAATTACTCAATTTTCAAATTTTTGAGATTGTGCAATTCTCGATACTTGAAGTTTTATTTATTTTATTAAATTATTTGAACCTCCATTTCCACATTTTTGTTATTTATTGTGGGAAGTAGAGTGTGAATACTCTAGTGTAAATGTGTTAGATTATTACCTTAAGTGTACATTACCTTAGTTAGACTCAATTAGGACTACAAATCAGTATAGAATCACTAGAAATCAGCTAGAGCAGTTATAGTAATTCATGTATATAAACGTGTATA
>CANYCX010067338.1:0-16382 GCA_948193385.1 Breynia disticha f. nivosa
GAAACAGATCCGGAAATCGAACGCACACTTCTTCTTCGTCGTCGCGAGCAATTACTTCGAGAAATCAAGATTGAGAGCGACGCGGATTCGGAGAATTCGGTGACTCAAACCATGGCTGAACAGAATCCGAGAACAATGTTCAACTATGCTCGACCAAACATGACAGGGACCACATCGAGCATAGTCCGACCAACAGTTGCGGCTAAAACACATGCATGATTAATGAGAGAGAGAAGAAAATGGCCTGTGTTGAACATGGCCTGTGTTGTAGTTGCTGTAACCATTTATCAACCTGAATTTACCTTTAATCAACTAAAACACAACTCTTATCCTATTCTCATTCACTCAAGATTAATGAACAAGCAATAACTCAATAATCAATAACCAAAAACAATAAAAAATCATTATTATATATAAAAAATCTCACACAACATATGTAAGTATATCATCGAACAAACTATCATACAAAATATGAATAACATGCATGATGCATGTATATATAACTAAAATTGCACATTTTTATGAGTTGTGAACTCAGTAGGTAATCATTTAAAATATAATAACACAATATCAGATTTACCTTAATAGATCATTTAGTATAACCATATTCATCAAGTTTATGCATTTAAAATATCTAACCTTCGTCTACTAAATCCAATCTTCCTCTACATTTTTCCCGTACACAATTAATATATATATCACATTCACATTTCCAGCTGTACTATGCATTTCATTCTCAAATCCTCTAACATTTCCTATATGTATTCATATACTCATAATCACATATGTATCATTCATATACTAGTAATTTCATCTCATTCAACACATTTCCATATATAAATACATATAACAATATAACTGTAATTAATTAGGTGAGTAATCTAATTGCAATTAATTAGGTGAGTTAGATTACTCACCTGCTCAGCTGAGGTACTTAGAGTTCCCAAACTCCAACTCTGATCCTGTCATCTAATTTCTCAACCTATACATAATAAACAATCATATATAATACAATATACATATTTAATACAATTCATTATCATGTTCTCATGCAGGTTTATACAATTTTTCCATTTCCTTCTAATCCTTCAATTTTTTTCTAACATTCCTAACTAAAAAATCTTTTTTAAAACTTTGAAACCTTTAGAATTACAAATATGAAATTTGCATTACTGACTTACCTCAAGTGTATTAAGTTGATTCTTTAATTATTATCAATCTTCTTCTTTCCTCCTTGGTTTTATGGAATGAAATTGATGAAAACCTATATAAAGGAAATTTTTTGAAACTTTTTGATGGTTTTGATTGTTGTTCTGTCATGTAAATGAAGAAGAAAGGTTACTGGTTTCTTTTTATAATTTCTCCTTGCCACCTCATGCTTCTACTTTTTATTTTCTATAGAGTTTTGATAGCATGTTGTAACATGACCCATGCTAAGCCACACGATCACCGTGGTACACACCATGACCACTATGCTCATCCTTTTTATAAAAATACGTACACCGTATAACACACAAAGGTCATGCTCATACTTTTCTAAAAACATACCCATAATGTTAAATGGCATGCTCGGCTTGTTGATCATTAAAATTTCACCTATCCAATTCCAACACTGTTTCATATAGTGATTCTTGTATATTCTTAATTTTTTATATTTTAATCTTATACATATGATATATTCTTAATTTTTGTGTATATTTTATTAATTATAAGATATTAGGATAGGGATGCAATATTCCATTTGTAAAGGTACAAAGAGTATTATGCCCAATGTGAGCAAGTTTAAGTTGGACTTGATAAAAGGTGGTAATTGGATTTGCTCCTGACCATAGGCAATGAAAATGGGATGGTGTGTTAATCCCATAATATCCAAGAGTCATGCTTCGTGCATAATTGGAACAAAAGAAATTTCTTACCTAAGTAGCTTAATCTTATAGGTGTATAAGCCAAAGCTTGACTGTAAGGTTATTGTGAAAAGTGGATCTTGGCCTACAATTGCACTAACATAAATCAATTAAGGGATATTTATTTGATTATGGGACTTAAAGTTGAGATGGCTTGGAGAAATTTAAAGACCTTACCTAACTTTGTTATGTTATTACTTTGTTGTAGAACATGATTACGAACATTGTATTCTCGTTAAGATCAATCCTTGAGGAGGAGAAGCTCAAAAGGATAAACTTTGTAGATTGGTCTTGAAATTTAAGAATTATTCTCAAACAATAAAGGAAACTCAATGTGTTGGCCCAAGCTCTATGTCCTGCACCTCTGAGGAATGTATCCTAAGAGGCGAAAGATGTATATGAGAAGCAAAAGATTAAGTCCAGTGACGTGACTTATTTGATGCTTGCCACAGTGAACTTTAGTTGTAAAAGCAATTCATTAATATGGAGGCATATCAAATATTTATTGATTGAAAGGAAATGTTCCAAACATAGTCTCATCAATAGAGGTTTGGTACTACCAAGGATTTTATCAGTTGTAAGATGGCTCTAGGGACATTCATGGGTAGCCATATACTCAAGATGAAAGGGAATCTAGATGCTCTTGAGAGGCTTAAAGTATGAGAAATGAGCTTATAACTAATCTCATATTGGGATCCCTAGCGGATAGTTTGATCCATTCATAATAAATTAACACATACATGACATGAATACGCCAGTCACTGAGCTTCATGGAATGCTTAAGAAGATCAAAGGGAATATTCATAAGAAAAACCCCATGTTGTTGGTGCAAAATAAGATGATCTTTTAAGAATAAGGGTAAAGGCAAGAAGAAGAAATCTAAGAAGCCTAAGCCTAGTGAAAATAAGACTGAGTCTTCTAACTAGAAGGAGGAAAAGAAGTCTAAATCCAAGAATAAGTATGGGAGGTAGAGTGTGTTCTACCATTATAATAAGGTGTTCATAAAAATAATATAAATTTTTCATGAATTTCTGGAGACATGGAAAATTAAGAGGTGCAATACTGTTTAAATGTCATCCCATCTAGTTATGCATTTATAACTATGTAAATTTTTTTAGCCAAAAATAGTTTAGTGGTTTTAAAAATGTTTACAAAGCTGAAGATTGTTCATCAAACCAGTTTATAAGTTTTCATGCTCATAGAAAAGACATGAAGCTTTAATATAAACAAGAGTAAACAGGGTGGATCCCCTAACCATACTGTTTGAGTCCAAAAATGTAGGATTTGCATAATTCAGTAGCAACCACAAACCAGTCTGTCAATCTGCACAATTGATAAATACATCAACAAGGGAGAATAATGAGTATTAAAACTTAGTGAGTTTATATTTCTCTCATATCTATGAAGCCGATCACACTCAGTACTTCACACACATTTAATTTAGGTCATACTTTAGTTTCCATATTACCATTTATGTTCATCATGAATTCATACATTTTAATGTACCTAGCCATTGCATTCCTACCTCAATTTAACCTAAAAACATGTTATTTTAGGGCGAGAACGACCCAAACCCCGTTCACTAGATTGTTCAGTCTGTGAAAAAGCTTTTGCCCAAAAAAATTTAAAACGGTCTGGCAAACAGTCTGAGCAGATCAATTTCCAGACTGTTCACTACTCCATTTTTACTTCTGAATCTTCAATTCAATCTAGAAGCTTTGAATAGGCTAAGGAACGGTTTACCCAGACTGTTTCCCTAGCCATTCCTATATGTTTTGAGTAGGAAATTGGTCCTTTGCAGTTCATTCAACCATACCATTTAGTTAAGTATCTGACTCACACTTCTCATGCATCATTTCAATCAAAAAACACACTTCCTCTTTAAAATTTCCATCACCACAATTATTTACATCATTCCTAAACTTAGCCATCAAAACACAATCCATAACATCAAAACGCACATTTATTCCTACTCACATACTTACATTTCACACATTCATTACAAGTATACATTAGACACACCGAACTACTCAATCACCATAATCACACACAATTTTATGAATGTGTGTGATGAATGCACATGCCAATTATGCAAGTTTCTTTCCACTTGACGCATTCTCTTACATCCCATTTTAATAACTCATTTTTGTATCATTCAAAGCATACTCTTACGCCCCAATTCCATAATTTGTGTGCTAAACCCTCTTTTTCATGTTTTGTATAGCCAACGCCATATTCTTACCATGTATATAGGCTCTAATAACCTCCCTTGTATCCTCTTGTAGGCTCAATATAACCTTTTCTACATTCTCTTACGGGCTCTACGTGCTGCATACTCTTGTGAGATCTAAATGCAAATTGTAATACAATGTCATGCTAATGAATGTACATACACCTAATCACAACATTTCATAAGAACATTTACTCATGCACACAAACACATTAGTCTTAACAAGATTCATTCCAGGTACTCAACCCTAATCACTTATTCAATTCTTAGGCGATAATTTGTGCCTTTATCTTTCCTTTCACATCAGGCTCCTTGTTACCCTGTTTACCATTGATTCCATACTTATTGATACTTTTCATTCTTACTTCCATTTTTCAGTGCACATGTTATCATCATCATTGATTCTCAACTCAATAATCAAACCACACTAGCAATCGCGCATACAAAAAATCTTTCTAACACAAGTTACGATCATGACATATCCACAAACATATCAATAATTAAAAGCATCACATGAATTCATATACCATCAACACATCCATAGCATACATTCAAACACACACATATACCATACGATTAATCCCACATATAATTAAACATGCAATGACACTTAATAGTAACAACTGATAAATACACACTCACCTCGTGATCTGAGCTAAAATTGCCGCTCTGGCAACTGCTCTAATTCGGCGTCCGCGTTGCCTCTTAAAATCCCAACACATGTGAACACACAAGCAACACAATATGTATTTATTTTCAATTAAATCCTAAAGTCTATATCTTTATTTTTTGTTATTTTCTTTTTCCTACATTCCCCTCACAATTTTCTCTCTATCCCCTTTCTCACTCTAAAATTTCTTATCCCAAACCCTAACCATCTACTTATTCTCCCCAAACCACCCAAGTTCTAACTTTCTAACTCTTTTGCACCACTCTTCTACATAATTATTTAACCAACTAAGAGAAAGTTCAATGTATTACCTCTTACCTTGTTTCCTCTAAGGAAGATTTACTCTTTTCCCGTGAGTCTCCCGAGTTTTTAAGGAAAAGGATAAATGGAAGAGTGGTGTGATGGTGTCTTGGGTTGGTTTTGAGGGTAGGAGAATTGTTCTTTGGGAGTAAGAGTGAGAATTAGGGTTTTGAATAAGTTTTAAATCCTATTTTGCCTCTTTTTAATGCCCTTCCTCGATGCAAACAGTTTGGAAAATGGTTTGGCCAAATCCTTCAATAAATCATTTCGTCTTTCTGCCCAAAATGGCTTCCTTGGGACCCCAAACGATCTGGGAAATAGTTTGGCCAAACTGTTTCCCAGAACGTTCGGTCTGTTTCAACACACTTTTCCCACCTTTCGAGTGCAAAACGTCCAATCCTTTTTCGCTATTTTCCTAATTATTAATTAATAAAATTTTAGAGAAAATTTGAGGGCGTTACATCTCATGCAAGTTGTTAACTCACCGATTGTGTATGAAAATGGATTTGTATCAGATGCATATGGATGAAGGAGGTAACATTCTTGAGCACATTAATGCATTTAGTGGTTTACTTTATTAATTATTGAATATGGGTGAGAAAATTGGGGATGAAGAATAGACTTTGTGGGAAGCATACTATTCATTTGAATGATGTGATAAATTTTTAAAAGAGAATGATAGATTGATAAGAGAAAGCAAAAGTAAAACTCAATTGTGTGTAGCAATAGAAGATAGTGAAAGAGGGAGGAATTGAGTGGTGAGTGTAACAAAAGATTAAAATCTCAGCCAAGAGAATTGAGCACTGTTGAGTGCTATTACTGTAGGGAGATTAGTCAAATGCAATCTCGTTGCCCATAGTTTAAACAAGACTTAAAGATTTTGTAGAGGATGACGAAGGTTAAGCGCGGTGATTCCTCGACGAATGTGGTTATTGAATATGGCAGTGATGTTCTTATAGCTGGTGTAAATGATCTTATTGAAGGTCATAATATTTGGATTTTGGATTCTGCTGTTGACATTCTTATTTGCAGAGATAGATTTTCTTCTAACACTTTATAGGAAGATGAAAATTTTGATCACATCAATGGTAAGAGCAATATAATTTATTTGGGTGATTTGACTTCAAGAGGTCACAAATATGTTGGTGATGGAGTTGACTGCAATGTGTTCAAAGGTGATGACTTGGTACTATGAGGGAGGAAGAGAGAAGAGTATTTATTACTTAGATGGGTATTCTATGTAGAATGAAAGAAATAGAAGAGAGAAAATGAAGACTGACAAGAGAGCTCAGTATTATGAGGGTGTTAAAATATGTGGAAATTTGGGTATAGGGAGGATTTTTTGGGATAACTCCCCAAATCCAACATTGGTTGGGAGTGATACTAAGTATCCCGCATCAGTTAGGAGTAAGAGTGTAAGGGGTCTTTCCCTTATAAATAGGTTTTAGGATTGATAGTTAAGTATCACAAAATCCTAGTCTAGTTAACTAGTGAGGTGTAACTTGGGCTTTGGTTTTTGTGAGACTGAGAGGGTTTTTAAAGTTTTGTCCATTCAAAAATTATAACGTTTATTTTGTTGAGATCATAGACGTATGTTTATTTTTGAGAGACTGAACCACATTAAAAATTCTTTATTTTCATTCTTTCTCTATTATAATTGTTGTGGATATTCTTATGGCGTTTGGATCCTAACACATTTATAATGGCACAATTAATAAATAATTAAGCGATAGATAAAAATAGAAATTATGACCTTATAATATGTTTTATACCAGTGGAAAACTATTGTAACTTTATTAAGAGCACACTCATAACCACATAAACTGTTAATTGATATTCAAGCGAAGTGTCACTCCCCAAAACTACCACATAATAATTCCAATTGACCTGAAAACTAAAAGAGAGAAAGTAGAGATTTTTCTCGAGAAAATCATAAATGACTAATTTGATTTTGGTGTAAAGAATGAGGAGGAGATGATTTATATTTATAGAATGTAACGCCGCAAAAAATGTTCATTCTATTTTAGAATAAGTATAGGATAGTTTAGAAGCATGTTTGTATAAGGATATGCATGTCCAGAATCGAGAGAGGTCGAAAAATGCCAAGTATAGCAGACTGTGGGAAAATAATGTATGTACTTGTCATGTTAACATACGTTATTCAAAGTACACATGAATAACGTATGTTAACTACAGGGATAACATACGTTATTCAACCTGGGTTTTCAAGGATGACATTTTTCTTAATGTATGCTAATTTGGATAGTAAACATACGTTATGGGGGTCCGGACATGTCATTAAATGACTTAAAACAACCAAAACTGATCCATAAATCCTCCACAACCACTCAAACTCTTCCAAAACTCTTAAATCCTCATCCTAGAGTCATCTAACCACCAAACCTACCAACAAACATCAGATTAATAGCAGATTAACGACGAATCCGTCCTCCCACCGATTCCTCTTCATTCTAGGGTTAAGAGCTAAGAGGAAAGAATGTAAGATTCTTATTCTAAACTTAAATGTGAGGGAAAACATGTGCATTTGGTAAGGTTTTGTTGGGTTTTCATTGTAGATTATGATTCCATAATCCTTTAACCCCGAAAACATAAGATTTGGTGGGATTTGAGGAATTAAGTTTTATGGGAAATTTGGGGATTTTGGGGAAAATCAATAGAGAAAGTGAAAATTAGGTACATTGTATGGTAAATGATACTAAATGTGATTTAATATGTGTAGGTATCGATATTCTAAACCCGAATCGGGGAATGGGCGACGAATCGGTTCTTGGAGCCCGAGGTAAGTGCATTTTTACACTTACTATGGTTATGTTAACCTTTGTTTGGTTAATTTTATGATTTAAATGTGTTATTTGTCATATGATGGTGGAAATGTGTTCTTGGAAGAATGATGTGTTTGAAATGCAATTATGTGGAAAGTATGAAAATTGTATGGCAATGTGTGATGATAAACGGAATGATTGTGAATGTTTACTTTTGAGGATGAATAAGTGATGAAATGCAATATGGGTGAAATTAATTGGTTATATGCTTGTGAGATGTGACATATGAGAAATTGTGAAAACATAAGTGAATACAAAACGGTTGTATGTGCATTAAGGAAATATTAATAAAAATGAATAGTGAGATGATTCCAAGTATGTGGAAATGGTTAGTGGCATGTTTTATGCATTTTTCTTGATGATGAAATTATGCTGACGAGGCTTTTTGAAATGTGTTACATTTCATACATTCATGTCATATGTACATTTGATGAGCATAATTGTGTGTTTAAAAAGGGGTATTGCCAATCGATCGAGAGCTCAACATAATAAAGGGGTATTGCCAATCGATCAAGAGCTCAACATAATAAAGGGGTATTGCCAATCGAGCGAGAGCTCACATTAAGGGGTATTTCCAATCGAGTGAGAGCTCAAATTAAGGGGTATTGCCAATCAAGCGAGGGCTCAAATTAAAGGGGTATTGCCAATCAAGCGAGGGCTCAAATTAAAGGGGTATTGACAACTATGAGAGTGAATTCTCTCACGTGTACATTAAAAGAACTAAGTCCTCGGGGCATGCATCATGTGTTTGCATTAGCATTGTCACAAATGCATTCATTCATCATTAGCATTGATGAACATGATGTTATTTTGGTATGTTTAAAGTGGGAATGATCATATGTCTTGATATGGTTGAATGTGGAATGATGTTTTGAATATAATCGTAAACTAAATGGCTTGATGTATGTGTATAAATGGTGTTGTTACTTGGAGTATAATGTATATAAATGAGCATAAGTTTTATCGTAAGTTATGTTATGAGTATGAACTAAGGAAGGGATAAATGATGTGTAAGTTGATGTTTATGATTGCTTGATTTGATCTGGATTGAGGGTGTTAATCATGTGTTTAATGGATAATTATGATGATTTGAGTGTATAGGAGAGTTGTATGAGTGAGTTGAAGGTTGATTGATATGCTAAGTGTTGTGGAATATGTGTATGTATGAGATATAACTCGAAAGTTGGGCAGAATGCTTCTGATCTGAATTAACGTATGTTATAGCAGGAATTAACATACGTTACATAGGCTAAACCTACGTTATTTTGGAGTTAACCTAAGTTATTTATACCTGGAAAAGTGATAAATAATAACGTACGTTAGTGAGGCAGTAAACATACATTATTTGTGTCTAGAAGCCTAATTTTGGCCTGAGTAATGTACTAATGATTATCTAAACCAAGCTAATGTTCTAAGATGAATTCCTTAACATATAAAACACTTAAAAGAGGGTATTGAAATGGCAACAATGAGCCATTAAGGAATTTAGACTCGAATACGACATTTGTGTTCCATGAGCACACCCGTATTGGCCGAAGGTTCCTCTGTGCATTTAACTTAACAACTATAAGGATTCACTTACTGAATATTTTTATATACTCGCCTTTGTTTTGCTGTTTAATGTGTGCAGATCGACAATAGCCGGTGGTGGGACATTCTTTTTGGCGACGCTAGGAGGTGTGATACTCGCGGATAGGTCGGTTTTTAGTGGACATCATACATTTTGCATTTTGTACATCTATACATCACATAGTATAGGTTTACGACTCATGCATTGTTTTAAACTAAAATCCATTCGATTCCGTATACTTTATACCTGAACTGTATTTGGCCCAGTTTAAATGAAATGCATGTATGCCACTCTTTATATATTATCCTTGTGATTGATTCTATTCGCTTTCAAGAAAAAAAAATGGTGCAAAAATCGTGATTTATTCGAAAATGAAACTGAGGATTTTGGGGTTCACATAGAACACATAGTACCAATTGGTGAATACCTACCTTTTAGGTCAAACTATAATTTAGTGCATAAACATAAAATGCTTCTAATTCAATCCTCATACCAAATAAAGTAAAATTAAGTCACTTAACTTAATTATATTTATTCGATGAATCCAACATCATGGGCAAAATAAATTATTGTTTCACTAGTTTTATCAGATTTTTTAAATTTTAAATTTGTTTAATTAATTTACTTATTTTATATTAATTACTACAATTAATAATTTTTAAGATTCTCAATAATTTTTTATTGTCTCTTTATTATCAATTTAGCTTCCATTTTCATTTTTTTTTTGAACTGGTAATAACTTCATTCATAATCTTTCGAAACAACATACATAAGTGAATCAGGGGCAGCACTGCCCCACCCGCTAATGTCAGACTTATACCGAAACTCACGTGCTAACTCATGAGCCACAATATTCACTGACCTTCTCACTGACCTAAATACAACACGGGAAAAACAACAAGACAAAGCCCTACATTCTTTCACAATATCCCCATAGTAAGAGTAATAAACGTTTTTTAGCCCTTTAATCTCCTCAAAATAAACGTTCTTTTGAACTCTCAATAAGTCATGCACTAAAATAATTAATTTAACTTTAAATTATTTAATTAATTATTTTATTTTATATTAATTACTGTAATTAACAATTTTAAAGAGTTAATAATATTTTATTTTTTTATTTAGTATATCTATATTGATATAGATTTGTAATAAAAAGCTTGGTTTTAGGTTTGATAGATATCTATTATGTGTTTGAATTTATCAAATTTGTAGGACTCATTTTCTCGACCATTGTTTTCAAATATTTAATACTTTTCAGAAATGATATTATAATCAAATCAAATAGGAAGGAGAGATAAAATATAAATACATGCATTTCATATAAACTCGGCCCAACTTTTACAAAATCCAAAATAGAGTTATGCGAAAGTTGTTGTTTAGTTTGAAAACAAATTCAAACCAAAAAGCATGTATCGCATATGTACAAAAATATGTACAATACAAAAACCAAAATCACAAAATTTGGTGCCAAGACCTCTGAAAGTAGTATCGCTCTGAAAACTGACCACTATGAATCACCAAGTCCAGCAGATGCATTTACGATCTACACAACATTTCAAATCACACAACAGGTGAGTACTTTCATACTCAGTAAGCGCTTTTACACACTTACCAAAGTATTTAATGCATAAGTAATCATTATTTATTACGATTTAAGTACGTTATGCTATAGGACAATCATCCCTATTTAATTCCTACTCAAATATGTTCTTAATTGCTATTTAAAAATTTGTACAGCATGTTTTCCATAAGACACGGTCATGCTGTATTGAGCATGGGATCGTGCTCATCACCTTTCCCAGAATAGTTCAGGCACGGTTTGTGGTGCCAAAATCGATCGCAACACGAGGGCGTGCTGACCAACACGGGGCACAATTTACAAGTGATTTTAAGGCAACAAGGCAGCAAGTATGTTTCTTAATAACTAACACTTAAGTACAACATTCTGGATACCATACTATATCAGAAAACATAGTAAATGCATTCCATACTAGCACATCTCATATAACAAATAGTTGCTCATATTACCAACCTTAGCATATATGCATATAGCATTAGCACAAACACTCAATTTCAATATCACATTATCCGTAACAGCAATACCAGTAACAAGTACAGCAGCTAGCACTTTCCATGGCATCAATAACATATGAATGCATGTATGAAATGCTAATGTGATGTCAATAAAATCACATGATATGCCCCGGGGCGTCTCTTTCTTTTTCTTTTTCCCTCGGTCCTAGACAGACATCGAACCTAGTTCGGTATCGAGCCGAGCTCAGAATATCATCGGTCCCAGACTGGCATCGAGATCTCTCTCAAAATTATCCTCAGACCCAACCTAGGATAGCACACAGCTCGTGTCACACAATGCTTATGCAACATATAAATGTCTCATATGCATTCCTAAAGGCCAATTTCAAATTAAATCATGTTATAGATAATCATATCATAACTCTCATAATTCATAACATATCACATATGAATAGCATAGGCAATAACCATCAATTTCATAGTGCATAGCATCAATATTAATTCATGCCTTCCACATAATTCATAGTTCAAATGCACATAACAATAAGAACAATCAAAGGCATAAATCATACAATCCATCCTCAAAGCATAAAAATGTCATTCATCATAATCCACACGATAAACCAAAGCTTATTTATATCAATAAGATCATAGGATCATCCATACTAACCAAACTCAAGATACATAATAAATCAAGGCTCAAAAGAACATATAAGCACTCAAAGCTTAAGAACAAATATAAGCTCAATCATAGCAAGCATAGCAAACAAGCCCATTTAAAACACATTTTTGCTATCATCTTAACTCATTTGCATCATTATCAAATATGAATTAACCATACAGATGCAAGACATACAATGGTAAGTGTAAACAGCACTTACCTTGTAAAAGTCGCGAGGTTGGCCTCGGACTCAACTCCGATCCAAGGTCCATGAATCGTTTCCTATACGAAAATTATCAACCAAGGTTGTTATTACTTCATTCCAAATATATAAACATCAATTACAGCCTCTAAACCTCAATTCTTATTGCCTCAGTAACTTTCCACATCACCAAAATCTCATAAGCTCATTCTAATCCCTCATAAATTCATTCTAATTCATCCACATGAGTTCAACTACTCAATTTCAGTTAGCTAACATCACTCAACTGCTAAATCAACTCGTATCCAACATTTTCAAATATTCAGCAACTTCTAACTCATAGGTTTATTCTTAAAACAAAGTCCAAATACTCACCTTAGGGGGTTTATTACTTCAATTCTGTAGAGAATCAGTTCTTCCTTGCTATTAATCACTCCAGCAAGTTTTCTAAGGTTTCTTACTGTTTCCTCTCGAAGTTTTAGCTCTGTTTGATCAATGAAACAGTAAAGCAGTCGGTTTCTGTTTAAAAATTCCCAGTCGACACGACCTGTAGCACGGGTCGTGCTTGTGGTCGTGCCGTGTTTTTTAGCACGAGTTCCAATTAAGTCGTGCAAGAGATCATGCTGGTCAATTTCCAGAAATGATGAGCAAGCCCACTAGCACGGTCGTGCTCCAGACCGTGCTCATCGTCTGGTTTCTGTACTTTTTTTATTCAATTCTGTTTTAATGTATTTTCTATATAGATTAATTCTATCAATTTCCAGGGCGTTACAAAATTCATAGAGAAGTAATATAATGTTGCAACCAACTGAAGAAGTATAATCTCTCAAATGAATTAAAGTTATCATTCAAATTAAGAATACGATTTTTTTTATTTATGTTATTCTATAATTTCTTAAAATTTCTATGTGCAACTTCAAATATTTGTTTACATTAACCAACCTTCCAAACCTCAGTTAATTATAACATTTTAAATGAAAAGTATCAAAATTAATTGCAAATATTCAGTTCTTACATCTCATCAAAATTTCTTTGTTTCTTTTAAATATTTTTAATCAGGGATTTTATTTTATTAAAATGTTTTTCGAATTAAAAATAAATACTTTTTTCAGTTGTTATACTACAATTTCAGTCGCACTAAAATATATTCTTAAAATATAATAATAATTTTAATATATTCCAAACTTAGAAAAAAGTTCACGCTAATGTGGACTCTCGACTAATTATGTGATTCGATGATTTTTGAAGTTTATTCTTGAATCGATTTGAAATCCTTCTAAACCATAACATGTTATGAACGAATTCTAATTAATTTTGTCGACGGTTGAACGAGAGCCTTTCGTAACTTAATCTCAATCTCCATTTTTGGATCAAAAAGGAGGGGCACAATGACTTAATCGAGACACTTCTCCTTAATTTTCAAGTCTTGAATTTGACATATCCATGTTGCTTTCAGTTCTTGATAAAATTATGAGAGCTGATCCACTATTTACAAAGTGATAGGAGGAAATAAATGTAAACATATAATGATTCATATTCATTCCCTTTCAAAGAAAGAATTACTTGTATATTTCACAAAGATATTCTATTTAATTTTATTAAAATGATTATATTTTAGTTTGAAACAATACTAATAAATTAAGTTGCTTTACGGTGCCAAGACTTCAATTTATTGACAAGTTAATTCGCCGGTCATTTTGTTAGCCAAGCTGTTCGTAAGTAATTTGGTGTTCAACTCGATAAAAATTCGGTTCGATATTCAATTAGTCGAGGATAAAAATGTTGAGCTTGTTTCGTAAATGAGGCATAATTTAACACTCTAAAGCTCTTCTCGAAAAAGTTTGAGAATAGAATCGTTTAATGTTCGTGAACAAACTCATGAACTAACTAGTGAATAAAATCAATTACGTATTTGATTTTTTATATTAATATGTATCCTTCATATTTTCTCTTCATTTTAAATATATATATTGTTTATTTAAAAATAAATCAATTTTAAAACAAAATTATATTTGAAGATATAACATATTATGATTAATTATACAATACTAATTAAAAATAAGAACATTGTTATTATATAAAAAAAATATTCATAATATTCAATAAATATGTTAGTTTTAAATTCATATCAAATAAAATTTATTTTAGTTTACATTTATTTGAAACTCAAAAACTCATAAATAATCTTAGTAGCTTAGGAGTTTTAAACGATCTAATTTTGTACAAATTTTTCACCTCAATAAAAAGTTCAGTTCGAAGTCGAACTCACAAAATTTTTAATAACTCAAGTTTGAACACTTCAAATCTTATGAGTTCGGTTCAATTACAAGAGAGTATAATTCAAGCAAAGAAATAATGAATTGTAGATATATTTCATTATTGAATTATGGAAAGAGTCTTTTACTAGGCTAACACATTTATGGAAGTATGATCATTAGATTCCCTATCTTAGATTTTTGGGCCACTGTGTTCACAATAGCACTCACTCTAGTCTACAATGGTAAGCTTATAAAAATGACAAATTGAGCATTTACAAAATTGAAAATGAATTACTAACAAGAGGAACCGTCAATATTGACTGAGTTAGGGAGAGATCAAACAATTACTCATTAAGTTGGAGACTAAGTTGTCACCTTCCAAGATTGCATGTTAGTGAAAAGGCTGCCAACAAATCTATTTGGGATGATTTTTGTTCCCAATCTCTTTAAAGAGAGGTCAAAGGCATCTAAAATGAGTAGACGATCCTATGATGGAAATCATTTTCTTTTTACAAAATTTTAGCTAAAGAACTAAACTAGTCCACAAGCTAAGGATAAGAAGTCTCTGTTAGAGCTGACAAACCAACAGGTCTAAGTCTGTATGTCTTCTTTAACGTCACTACGAAACGAGGGATCGAACTCTGCACCATCAGTGTGCTGGTTGACTCCCTTTACCGTTTAACCCACATACTAAAGGTACATTTCTCATCAACACCAAAATCCGAGTAACCATGGTCATTATCGAAAGATATGGAAATCATAAAGTGCAACTCGGAATGGAAGTACAAATTTGGAACTACACAAGTAAAGCTACCACTTTATAATGCATTTCTCTTTTTCTATCTTTTTTCAATCAATGATAGAAAGAGTAGGGGATCAATTCAAAAGCCAAAGTGGATTTTGGATCCCCGTGAAAATTTTAACTGATATGTATAATGCTAGAACCGATTAAAACAAAGGTCCAACCGAAGGGAGGTAGTTTTATTACTTACACCATCAAATATATATTAAATCAGCATGCAGATAAGATTAGTCGTTTAATATATCATATAAATAAAAAAAAATCTATTGTATAGGAGTCATAATATAAGTAAAATAAAATAACCCACATGTTATATATGTCATAAAACTATAGCTAAGTATAATACACATTTACAAAATGAAAAATGAAGATGAGGAGAAAGTTGCACTTGGCATCAACTGATTGACCTGATGAAAGAGTGGCATCGACGTGATACCTTAATATCTCTACTTATAGTTATAAATTTCGATTCTTTCTAATTTATTCCACTTTCGAATATCAATTTATTCCACATTCGATCAATCATAATTCCTTTATCAAGGAATCACAACTCAAATTCATTTCAGAATGCTTTATCTAATATTAACTTCATTCATATATTCCACAATACACAATGCCAAATCCCAATTATTTGCACTAATTATATTCATTAGTATACAACATATACCATTTTATACGAAGGATTTATATTTCAAGATATATCTCATGCTTTAACAAGCATTGACTTCATTTATACATTTCAGAATCATGTAGTATCAATCTCATCTATTCACATTGAAATATCAAGTAATATCATAATTAATCAAATCACATTCCTAGGCCCAATAGTGAAACCTCTTGTTTGTAGACAAGTTATAACCGATTTGATAATAATAAGCAATGGACCTGACCGGATTACACTTACGAGA
>CANYCX010067678.1:0-13139 GCA_948193385.1 Breynia disticha f. nivosa
TTTTTTTTGTTTGTTTAGGTGGTCAAATTTGTACTTGTTTGGACATTATTCAGGATGTTGAATATGTGTTCTCGATAAAAGGATTTTTTTTAGACATATTATGTAGGAAATGATGTTGAACATAATTGATCAAAATTGGTCATAATTGTTCTAATTTGAACATTTCTTAAAAGTTCATGTCTTCAAATAAGTTTTTTTTAAGACAAATGAACATTGTTGATCATTTCATTTACAATTGACTAATACAGACTAAATTGTACGATTTTTAATAAATAATATAAAAACAAATTAAAATGAATAAAAATAAAAAATCACGTTAACTATTTCAAAATCATGAACTTATTTGAAGTTTTTTGGACTTAATGAGGGAAATAAGAGATTAGATTCTTTTCTGACTTTCCATTTTGTCCTTAATAACAAATCTGGGCATTAATCCAATCATGATAAAAAAAGTGGGCATTTTTAAAATAAGTTTGAGATGAGTGCATTTTTGCAAAACTCAATCTATCATGTTGTAAATGTGTTAGAAACCCGACTTCTCTTAGGTCGTTGACAAACCTATCAAGTTTGTCGGTCAAATTCTCATTTCTAAAGTATCATCTTTCCATATATGTCAGTTTAGGAAAGAAATCCCAAGAATATTATCTTTAATGATTATATTCTCTATATTATAACATTATATATAGACCAAATCTACAAAGATTCTCCACATAATCTTTCCAATTCAAAAAATTTCAAATTCAAAAACATAAAAACTTCTCAAAACACCTACATTCAAAACACAATCCAAATTTAAAAACATAAAAAACTCCTAGCAAAATCTCCATTCTCAAACCAAATTAATCCAGAAACAACATTCATCATCAAAATTATATTTATTTTTTTTCATAATATTTTTGTTTTTTTATAAGTCATTTCATGGTCAACTTATTGTCGATTTGTAGATTTATTTTAAGTTATGCATTTTTAATTTTTTCGTAATATTTTTCACAAAAAAAATCTATAAAATACAGGAATTGTTTTCTTTACATCTCTATTTGCATAGTTTTTTGTTTGTCAACTTCTAGCCGACTTGTAATAGAAAAATAAAGATGACAACAAGTTGACAAAACATTAAACAAAAAATTTAAAAAATAAATACTCAAACCCTAATTGCCAAATCAGTAATGTCTATCACCGTCAAATTCCGTCAAAATGAATACACAAACAAAATCGACTAAAAGTTGACAAAAAAATGACTATGAAGATGATAACAACTTGACAATAGCTCAACCAGAAAAATCTTATTTTTCAAACCAAAGTTAATTATACACGAATAATGACAATTTTTTCCTAAAACACACAATTAACCTGTCCGAGAATGTGATTACACCAACACTAAGTTAACCAATACATGACAATACAATAAACTAGCAAATGAGAGAATGACAATTTTTTTATAAAACACACAGTGAACCTGGCTGAGTATGTGGGCACTAGAATCCCACATCATATCACGACCTTTATTCGAATCAAATGTGAACAACTAAAACTATAATAAGATCATAATGACCTTAGAAAAGGAACTTGTAGAAGCTTCATGCGGAGGTAATTTTGAGAAATTCAACTTCAAGGTGAGATTAAATCTGTCACGAGGAGGATCAAGAATTTGCACCACTCCACCATAAGTCGCCTTTATAGCTTATATTGCTCCAAAAGGAAGTCCTCCTACGAATACGATCACCGGTGGGAGAATTGGTAACGAAACCGATAGTTTCAGCATTTGGACTCGTCATCGAAACCTAAAGTAAATCTGTATGGGTATTATGCCGCAAAGAGTATTGCCTGTGACTGTAAAATGCAAGCTTTGAGTATTCAATACTTGGGAGTTACTATAAGTAACCATATAGTTTCCATTGACTTTTATTCTTTTCGGATGAGATGAGCTTGAAAAGAGTTCTAACCATTAATGCAAAGCACCAAAGCAACATTATTTCTACATTTTTCATTTAAGCAGAGTTACTAAAATACGGCTTTCTCCAAACTTAAATTAAAAATAAAAAATTAGAGAAAACGAGGTAAAGAGGTTGGAGAGAAGCTGGAGTACTTTTGGAGGCGGTTTAATAAGGCCTGGATGACAAATCTAGAATGCGATTGCAATAATATCATCGGATTCTTGTCGCAATTTTTTTTTGGTTAGAGGGAGTGGCAGAGAGTTTGAGAACAAGATGAAGAAAGGTGAAGTACATTTTCATTCTTTGCTTATCCAACGCAAAAAATCAATACGACTTATTTTAATTCCCGCTCAAACAAGTTCATTAATCTCTTTCACAAGCTACCTCCTTATTTCAATCCTATTTGACATTATCTAACTTCTCAAATTCCATTTTGGCAAGCACATTAAAAATAGAGACAAAATTTGTGGAGGGCGAGGAGGTTGGTCGCTCCTCTTGTCGTGTCTAGTCACTTATTTATTACTCTTTTATCGTTTATTTTTCTATAATTTTGCCACTTTTTTCATATTTTTCTATAGTTTTGCCCCCATACCGTATTTTTTCATACATTATTTAAAAATTTTCTATTTTTGCTCCCCTTAAAAATATTTTTGGTTCTGTCATTATTTTGAAACCTTTCCTTGAACTCTCTCGATGTGGACACAACACGTGTTGATGGATGGATGGAGGATTACGAGTATGGTTAGAAGGAATGGTTTTAGGATTGTTGAATATTTCTTTAAAGTTAATGATTATTGTTCATAGTTAGCGTGATTCCTAATTTGCAAGATTCTGATTGCAGATTTATAGGGATTCTAATTACAATTTATAGGAGTTAATTTTTCTTGTTTAAAATTATTATTTGTGTATACATATCTAATTTTCATGTTAGTAGGTCATGTTTGGTATAAAAGGTAGCAAAATGATTGGTTTCCTTGAAATTCAATGGATTAATATGAATGTAAATAATAGTAATGGAATTAAAAATATCAATATATACTAGTGGAAGTCAAAACAAAAGAAAAGTTTTTAATTATAATGGTTTTAAAACAATGGTATATAGGCAATAACTGTGACGTCCAAAACACAAATCTCTTTTTCGAATAAAATATAGAATTTGGCAATTATTTTTTTCTTTTAAAAACAATTAAGTAAGAGAGGAAAGATAAAAATAGATATATGCACATTTGTAAATGTTTGACCATTGTTCGATCGTATACAAAACATGTTATGGAAGAAATGTAGAAGTTATGGAATCGATTTACAAATAATTGTATGTAAATCATTTTATGTACTAAAGTTTGTATGGATATACCAAAGGGTAAAACCAAAACCTAGGAGCCATGACCTCGTGAATACTATCGCACTATTAGCAACCACCAAAAATGAAGTCCCACCGCACTGTAGTATCGCTCTGCGCAAGTTACACACACACACACACACACACATCGTGAGTAACTAAATACCAGTAAGCACACCTACAACACTTACCAAGGTAGTTAATGCATAAGTACTCGTTAATTAAGTGTTGTAGGCATATTAGGTACAATGTAGTGTTTTATCTCTCTTAATTCCATTTATCCATTGTATTTCCTTTCTTTTAAATTCTCAAGATTACTCTATTTAATGAACAGAAACATCTGAAAAAAAGACTTGAGTAAACCGTTTACAAACCCATTTCACCCTACTGACTCCCTTTGGAAGTGAAATGATTTAGGACAAACCATTCCCCACGTTGTTCCACCTCTTCGTTTCTTATCCAGAAATAGAAATTTGGGAAACGGTTTAGCTGACCCATTTTCAAGCCCATTTTGACTCCACTGGAACTCGTTGGAAGTGAAACAGCTTGAGAAATGGTTTGTGCTGCCTGTTTTCTAGCCCGTTTCAACTTGCTATTTCCAGAATACAACACACTTAACATAATTCTACTCACATAACACATTCCCAAACACATAGGCACTTCATACATACAAGCTACACAAGGAAATCCTTTATCACGCAACTTTCCAACATTAACATCACAACATCTCTTAAGCATTCCTTCACTAAAAACGAACCAAGAAATCCATTTTCACAACCATTATATCAAGTGCATTTCATCCACACCTAATATCCATAATCACAAGTAACATGCTATATACTTCCATTAGCATTCCCAATGTCAAATCAATAACAAATCATCAAAGCTCACCAACATACTAAATCACTCAACCAATTTTATACAAACAAATTTATTAGCATCACTCAAACACATTGCATCCATTATCTAATAATCGAAACATACACTTTTCATATAAATGAGAATGGATGCTCAATGCAAATGCTAATGTATTCCACATACAATCTGCTTCAGGGTTCACTCATTTTTCTTTTCTTTGAGGGATCTCTCCCTCGTGAGCACACGCTCCATTTTTTTTATCGAATTTCTTAGGGTCTCCCCTATTGAGCACACACTCCCATTATACTAAGGGATCTCTCCCTATTGAGCATAGTCTCTTTTATTTACAACGGTGAGCACACGCTCCTTGTTTTTTTGGTTTTCTCTCATTGAGCAACGCTTCTTTTTCTTTACCTCACTATGAACATGTCACACCATGCTCATGCAATGACATAACATCATGGATGCAAATATAATCATTTCCATAACATACATGCCACATGCATTATTCTCAAATGCTAACACATTACATATTTATAATAAATCACCATTTCATTCATGATTCATCCAACAATCATTGCCAACAATCCATAACTCAGAATGCATCACGTAACACAATGCCATCACATATACATTCCATCATCTGATGCACAATCCACACAAGTGCATGTCTCAACTCAACACATCATCCATTAAACTTAGTTCATGAACTCATAACCAATTTCATCATCATTTAATACATGTCAATCATTTGCACATAATCCATTTAACACAATCTATGCATTCACAACAATAAACATTTAATCAAACATACTTAACCATAAAGATGCAAGACATAAGAAGGTAAGTGTGGTTGGATGCACTTGCCTCAAATCTCGCGAAGTCGGCACACGGCTCAACTCTAATCTGGATCTCAAAAAATTTTTCCTACATTATTTTGAACCATATTTTTCACATTAAACACAATTTCACTTTTAATTTCACATTCCTACTCTTATTTAACCAAAATCCCCATTTCCCCAAAACCCCAAAATCTTAATTTCCTCGTTACCCTCAATTTTTAGTTCATAAACCACCCATATTTCTTTCAGTAACTATAACTTACCCAAATACACACATCTTTCTAATCCTAACCTTAAAATCCTGCAAGCATTAGGTAATAAGTTAGAGCTTACCTTGCTCCTTTTAAGATAATCATTGTGTAACCTCTTCCTTAGTCCAAGATGTACTAGATCTAGGGCTTTCAAGGTTAGATCTGGTGGTTTATGCTATAGAATGAAGGGTTTTTAGGGTAGAGAAAGGTCAGATGACTGCTTTTTAGTTTTTTGGTTCTTTTCCCAAATGTTCACACGGGTCTATTTAAAAAACCCGATAGGTCAAAATGGTTTGCCAAATGATTAGCCCAAACTATTTGCCTACCCGTTTCGCCATTCAATTAGTGTGACATTGACTTCTTTTCCATATTCAAAATGGTTTGGGGAACGGTTTTGGTAGGTCATTGCTCGAGCCATTTGACAATGTCTGGATGACATTTTTTGAATATTTTAGTTATAATTTTTAGGGCGATACAACTCTTCCCTTAAGAAATTTTGCCCGCAAAATTTCACAGTCCAGGTTTCTAAATACTAATCTAATCACAATTACAAGTCCGAATACGTACCTCCATTCTTATCAAGTCTTCATAAAAAGTTGCAGATATTTCTCCTGAATATTACTTTCCACTTCCCAAGTAGCCTCTTTAGGTGAATGGAAACTCCACTTCACCTTAACCATCAAAATCTCTTGATTTCGCAGTTAATAGACCTGCCGGTCTAGAATCTCCACTGGCTCCTCCTCGTAAATGAGATCCTCTGCAATCTCTAACTTTGGCTCTCTAAATACGTGACTCGGGTCAGAACGGTGTCTTCGCCACATGGAGATGTGGAACACATTATAGAGTCGGGATAACTCTTTCAGTAACTACAGTAGGTAGACAAGTGGTCATACTCTCTCAATAATCTCATAAGGTCCCACATATCTCAGACTTAGTTTTCCTTTCTACTCCAATCGGATCACCCCTCTCTATGGTGAAACTTGAAAAAAATACCTTATCTCCCACTTCGTACACTACTTCTTGATGATGTCGATCGAAGTAGTTCTTTTGTCGATCCTAAGCGACCTGTATACATATTTTAACAACATTAACTTTCTCTAGGGTTTGTTGTATGAGTTCAGGTCCCACAATCTATCAAAAACCCTACACATCCCAATAAGCTGGACTCCAGCACCGCCTCCCGTATAAGGCCTCATATGGTTCCATCCCAATACTCGAGTGGAAGTTATTGTTATAAGCAAACTCAATCAACGAAAAATGGTCATCCCAGTTGCCTCCAAACTCAAGTACATATGACCTCATCATATCCTCAACCTTCTGAATAGTCCCCTCTAATTATCCATCAGTTTAAGGATGGAATGTAGTAGTAAACCATAGTCTAGTGCCCATGTCATCTTGCAAGTTGCTCTAAAATATCAAAGTGGATCTCGGATTGCGATCTAATATGATCGATATGAGAACACCATGAAGTCTCATAATCTCTGACACGTACAAGCTCACAAGCTTGTCCAATGTGTTGTCCTGCTAAGTAGCCAGAAAGTGTGCTGACTTGGTGAGTTGGTCCACTATCATCCAAACTGCATTATAATTCCTAAAAGTCCTCAGTATCTCCAGAATGAAGTATATACCAATTTTCTCCAATTTCCACTCGAGAATCTCTAATGGCCTCAATTTTCTTGTTGGAGCTTGGTGTTCTGCCTTGATTTATTGACAAGGCAGGCATCGAGCTAAAAACTTTGCAATCTCCCATTTCATGCTCACCCACCAATAGATGTCTCTCATGTCACGATACATCTTGGTACTACCAAGATGCACCGAGTATGGAGAGGAATGTGCCTCCACCATAAGGCTCTCCTTAATATCTGCAATATCAGGAACACACATCTGTCCTCTTAATATAACACTCCATCATCATCTAGTCGATGCAGCATCGTCACTTTCCATATCTCTACTTTCTTTTTAATTTTCATCAAATGCTCATCCTCTTTTTGCCTTTCTGCTATCATTTCCCTCATACGGGGTCTCACTCGTATATTAGCCAATATCTCCCCCTTAATCACATCGACCTACACTCTCAACTCTCATAATGTAAATAAGGACTCTGATCTATAGGTCACTGAATCCTCGTTATCTTTACCCTTCTGGCTCAAAGCATTGGCGACCATATTTTCCTTACCAAAATGGTAGTCAATAGTACAGTCATAATCCTTCAAAAGCTTAGTCCATCTCTACTACCTCAAATTCAACTCTCACTAAGTGGTAATGTAAGGCTCTTGTGATCGGTGAAAATCTAGAAGGTTTCACCATGCAAGTAATGCCTCAGCACCTTTAGTGTATGATTACAATCAACTCTAAATCGTGGGTAGGATAATTAGCCTCATGCTGTCTCAACTGTCGAGAAGTATATGCAATTATCCTCCCATTCTGCATAAGTACACCTCCTAATCCAACTATAGAAGCATCTGTATATACCACAAAACCACCACCATCGGTTGGTAACACGAGTACTGGAGCCTCTACCAACCTCTTCTTTAATTCCTAAAAGCCTTTATGGGAATGTTCATTCCAAATGAATGAGGTATTCTTCTTTAGGAGATTGGTCATTGGCCTCGCCAACTTTGAGAAATCTACTATGAATTTCTAGCATTATCAAGCCAAACCCAAGAAACTATGCACTTTTTTCACATTCTTTAGAGCCTCCGACTTTTGAACTGCCTTTATTTTACTAGGATCCAATTTTACACCTTCTGTTGAAATCACGTGCCCTAAAAACACCATTTCCTTCATCTAGAATTAACACTTGTCAAACTTGGCGTACAACTGCTTTCCCTTTAATATCTCCAGCACCTCTCGAAGGTGCCCCTCATGCTCTGCAGTATCATTCAGATACACTAACACGTCATCAATGAACACCACTACGAATTGATCCAGGTACAGCTGGAATATCTTTTTCATCAAAGCCATAAAGGCTGCTAGCACTTTAGTTAACCCGAATGGAATCACCGTAAACTTAAAGTGGCCATAATGAGTCCTAAACACTGTCTTAAGAATAGATCTCTCCTCCACTCACAACTGCTAATAACCCGATTGTAAATCAATCTTAGAGAACACTGTCCCTCCCCTCAATTATTTTATCAAATCATCAATCCGCGGCAGTGGATACTTGTTCTTCACTGTCACTTTGTTCAGTTAGTGATAATTGATACATAACCTTATAAAACATCCTATTCTAATTACCTTATTAATTACGTATATTTTAAAACTTTTATCATTAAGTTGCATACAATTTATTATTGTTACTCATCATTCAACTTTAGTATACATCGAGTAACTTCATACCAATACTTTGGATGTTCCATTTTATGTTATTCCGCTATATTCCCAAAAAATCGATCATATTAGTTAACACATCCATGGATTAAGCTTTGTGATACGCTAATACGCCCTTTATTCTTTTTTATGCAAGTTCATACTTTACGTACAACTGCTATATAACGTCTATAATCTGGATAAACCGTAAATCCCTATTGCAATCCTGCAAACCAATTTCAAAAATATGAACTGTTCTCAAACACGCAATCATTTGTTTAGCAACATACACCTCAACCATCATATCTAGATCTTAATCATACAACCTCAGATATATATACATATCACTATATCAAAAAACTATAGATAACATCATACTCATCCTCTATCAATCCAAAACATATAATGTACAATTCATATAGCAACATCTCATCATATAACATGCAAAATGGATGATGTAGATCCTAATGGCATCAGTAGAAGAGAGAGAAGTAGATTGGGAAGCAGCTGTCCAACCTATAGCAAATCCCTCTCTGACAATGGCAGTACAAATGTCTATCACTACTAATACTTGCACCGGAAAGAAACATCACAGTTGCATGAGTTGTGGGCTCAGTGAGTAATCTTTAATTCATTTTACGAAACATTATAAACATTTGTATAGCAATCATTCACAAATACTGAAGTGGTCTTCCTTTCTTTTCTTTTTATTTTACTGTCTGTTTCATTTTGTCTTTTAACTATTCTTTTAACTCGTTTTCATTTTTTCCATATACGTTTGAATTGCACGTTCACGTTCATAATAAATCCTAACTTTTGTCTCCCTATTCGTTTTGAAAACAATTTTGCACCTCCATTTCATATTGACGTAACTTCTGTCGCCCATGATCGATCATTTATCACCTTTTCATCACCTTTCCATATCACATATCATATCATCCATATAAACCATATCACATAACACATCATAAATCATAAACATGTTCACGTACCTGTTTCGAATACCTTTTTCATTTTGCGTACATGTTTTTCCTTTGAATCGTAAATACGATTCCATATATCATTTCATTTCACATTTATCAACATATAACTACGCAATCATCACATATCAACATTTGGTACGTGCATACATATCTCATTTTCGTATCATTTTCATATCAATTATAAGTTCTACGTTTACACATATTTACTCGTATTTGCATTAGCGTCATATTCGTATTTCATTCATATTCATATATAATCACTCAATTATGTACGTACTATCATTCGCAACTCATTCACAATATAGATATGTATAACCATTCATTTTAATTTAACCAGATAGTGAGATATACTCACCTCTAACTCAAATACTCCAAATGTGAGCCCGAACTCTATCTGTGCCTAACCTGTTGTCCTAAAGAACAATTCACATATATCTAATCATAATCAACTCAATAACTTAGCTATATGCATGTTCTATCAAATTCGTTTCATTTGCCTCTCAATTTTACAAACCCTAGCTGAAACCCTAACGATTTTCCTATCGTTACTTATATCGTTAATAACGAAATATAACTTAATTATAACTAAATTCCTCACTTAATTTATCAAATCATTGATTTAATTCTTTCAACAATAAACTTGAAACATTTATAGCAAAACTCGTAAAAACTTACAAAACTTTCAAGTTTTACGTGTTTCGCCTATACCACTAGGTTCCTGGCTTGGAACTACGATTGATTTGATAACTTGAATCAATTTCTTTGCTCAATTTCCAAACTCCCTCATGGTTTCCCTCTCTTTCCTTAGCTCTCACTCTCTATAGCCTTTCCCTCGAGCTCTCTAGAGGTGATTTAGAGGTTCTAAGTGATTCTCGAAGCATCTAAACTAATATTTTTTTGCTGGAATCTGTTAAGTACGCGTGGTGGGCATGGGATTATTCGTGGTCATGCCCACCACGCATTTTTTGGGCTTCCACCATGTGTACTTGGTTGTTTTGGAGATTTATCCTTTCTTTTAGTTACTTAACATCACCCTTTTGTCACCCTTTTATCAACCTTTCATCCACTTGTTTCTAATCATTTATTTTCATTGTTTTCATTGTAAAACTCTTTATTTTTGTTAAACATATTATTTAGAATTTTAATTAAGTCATTCGGGATGAGGATGTTACTAATCTCCCATCCTTAAAGAATTTTGTCCTCGAAATTCAGTTCTATGTTCTTTTCCTGTTATTGACCTTATCTACTTCTATAGAAATGTTTCTATATGTATATGCATTTACTCATTATAATAAAATGTACCTGTAAAAAGATGTGGATAATCTTTTTGCATTCTATCCTCTATTTCCCATATTGCTTCTTTTAGATTGTGATGTTTCTAGAGAACTTTAACCATTGGAATCTGTTTGGTTCTTAGCTTCTATGAGCCATAATATGTACCACTTCTTCTTTATAGGTTAAGTTTTCTGATATCTACACTTTCGATTCGGGTATAACATGGGTAAGATCTTATCTATATCTTCCAAGCACAGTTACATGAAAAACATCATGAATCTGTGCTAACTCTGTAGGTAAGGCAAGTCTATGGGCTAACGAACCAATCCACTCTATAATTTCATATGGTCCAACCTATCTGAGACTCCATTTTCCTTTAATTTCAAATCGTATTATTCCTTTCCATGGTGAAACTTTCAAAAAACACTTTATCCTCAATTTCGTATTCCAATTCTCTTCTATTCTAATCGTAGTATCACTTTTGTCTATCTTGTGTTGCCTTTAGATTACTTTTGATCAACTCTACTTTCTTTATTATTTCTTGTACAATTTCGGGTCCTTCTAGTATTTTTGCCCCTACTCTATCCTATAATACTGGACTTCTACATTTACGTCCA
Source organism: Breynia disticha f. nivosa (assembly GCA_948193385.1). Taxonomy (NCBI): domain Eukaryota; kingdom Viridiplantae; phylum Streptophyta; class Magnoliopsida; order Malpighiales; family Phyllanthaceae; genus Breynia; species Breynia disticha. The sequence goes on from CANYCX010067678.1 coordinate 11,409, forward strand.
TATAGAGCTTATTATATGATTATTATATGCAAACTCCATCAAAGGAATGTACCTATCCCAAGAACTCGAAAACTCCAAAACATACAATCTCAATATCTCCTCTAGACTCTGTATCGTCCTCTCACTCTTCCCGTCAGTCTGAGGATGAAAAGCAGTACTAAAATGTAGCTTTCTGCCTAATGCACTCTGTAACGCCTACCAAAATCTGGAAGTAAATCTCGAATCTCTATCCGATACTATAGACACTGGAATACCATGTAGTTGAACTATCTCTCGCATATACAGTTCAGCTAACTATTCTAAAGAGAATTTGACTCTGATAGGTAAAAAGTGTCCAGACTTAGTCAATCTATCAACTATGACCCAAGTTGCATCTTTTCCCAATTGTGTTCGAGGTAAACCTATCAAAAAATCCATGGTTATTTTTTCCCACTTCCAGACTGGTATAGATAAAGGCTGAAGTTTTCCTACTGGCATTTGATGTTTAGCTTTTACTTGCTGACATACCAGACATCTAGATACAAAATTAGCCACATGTTTCATCATGTTTGACAACCAATAATTCTGTTTCAAGGTATTCTACATTTTAGTCATTCCTAGATGCATAGCATAAGGTGCATTATGTGCTTCATCCTGTATCTCCTGCCTGATACCCTCAATCCCTGGTACACATACCTTGGTCCCTAACATCAATAACTCATCAACCAACTAAAATGGAGTCTCCAACCCCTGATCAATCTGGTCAATTATTTTGACACACTCTTCATCATACTTTTATGTTTCTTGTATATTTCTTAATAACATAGGTCTAACCATCAATTGTGCAACTAACACTCCTGATTCTCTCAACTCTAATTTGACATTTAAGCTTCACAAATCTATCAAATCAGTCATGTGTGTCAATTGCAAACTAGATGTAGCAACACTTGATTTTCTATTGAGTGCATCAGCAACCACATTTTTTTTCCAGGATGGTATTCGATTATACAATCATAGTCTTTCAACAACTCTAACCATCGTCTTTGTTGAATATTTGATTCTTTCTGGGTCATCAATTATTTCAGACATTTATGATAAGTAAAAAATTAAAATGTCTCGCCATAAAGATAATATCTCTATATCTTTAGAGTAAACACTATTGCTGCAAGCTCTAAGTTGTGTACTGGATAGTTTAACTCGTGTGGTCTAAGTTGTCTCGAGGCTTACGCTATCACCTTCCCATTTTTCCTCAACACGCATCCAAGTCCTTGATAAGAAACATCACTATATATAACAAATCCTTCGGTGCCCGAAGGAATCGTAAGGACTGAAGCAGGGGTTAATATGTACTTTAATTCATCAAAACTTTACTGACATTGATCATTCCACTGAATAGCTACATTCTTCCTCAGTAATCGTGTCAGTGGAGCAGCTATATTCGAGGACCCCTCTACAAATCTACAATAGTATCCTGTCATACCCAGGAAACTATGTACTCCTATAACAGTCTTAGGTGGTTCCCAATTTAACACTGCTTCTATCTTCTTCAGATCTACCGATATTCCTTGCCCTGATATCGCGTGTCCCAAGAAAACAACATGATCTAACGAAAACTCGCATTTGCTCAGTTTCACATATAACTGTTTTTCCCGTAAAGTTTGCAAAACGATTAGCAAATGGTCTTTGTGTTCGTTGGCATTCCTGGAATAAATAAGTATGTCAGTAATGAATACAATCACAAATTAATCGAGG
>CANYCX010067776.1:0-21857 GCA_948193385.1 Breynia disticha f. nivosa
CTTAAAAATAGAACAACGGGAGCATTTGAGAAAAGGAGACAAAAACCCTAAAAACCAAGATTGGGTGATTCTTGGTATAAGTAACAGAGTATTGGGTGAATCTCGACAAAAGAGAAAGAAAGACTCTAACCTTATACTTGATGTTTGTAGGATTTTAAGCTTAGAGTTAGAAAGATGGGCATTTTTGGGTAAGATATGGTTAATGGAAGTAATTTAGGTGGATTATGATCTAAAAGTAGAGGGTTAGGAAGAGATTGAGATTTTAAGGTTTTGGAAAAATTGGGTATTTAGTTAAATAATTGTGGGATTGTGAAGTTGAACATGAAATTGAGTTTAATATAGAAAGTGTGGTTTAAATCTTGTAAGAAATGTTGTTCGGGATCTGGATCGAAGTTGAACCGTGCACCGACTTTGCTGAATATAAGGTAAGTGAATTGAAACACACTTACCTTGGTATGTCTTGCATCTATATGGTTAAGTATATTTGATTGATTTTTCATTTGTTGAAGTCGTTGTCGAATGTGTCCTAAATGACTTGTATACTTAATGTTATGTTGTGTGAAATTTACATAGATTGTGTTGCAAACCAGTGAACGTGTATGTGGATGGCAATGTGTTATGCAAATGATATGCTTTAAAATGATTGATGATCTATTTGATGAATTGATGAATATGATGCTTATGTGTTATGATTTGATGACAATGTTTATTATGTTTGGATTATGGATGAAATGGTGATTGATCATGATTGATCTTAATACGTAATCATTCCAGAATATTGCACGTGACATGAACTTTATGGGAATGATTATAATTGCATCCATGACATTATGGCATTGCATGAGTATGGTGTGACATGGTCATGGTGAGGAAAAGAAAAAGGAGTGTGTGCTTAAGAGAGAAAACTGACAAAGAAAAGGAGCGTGTGGTCACCGTCGGTAATAAAAGGAGCTTATGCTCACAAGGGAGAGATCCGTCAAGAAAAAGAATAAGGAGCATGTGCTCAATAGTGGGAGACCACTAAAAAATTCGACAAAACCAAGGAGCGTGTGATCACCGTCGGTAATAATGGGAGCGTGTGCTCACAAGGAAGAGATCCCTCAAGGAAAAGAAAAGATGAGTGAACCACGAGGTATATTGTATATAGAATGCATTAACATTTTCATCGAGCATTAATTTGTAATTATGTGGAATTATGAGAATAATAGATGTCATGTTTTTGAATGAATAGCTATGAAATACTGTAGTGTTTGTAAAAATGGAATAATTGTTTAAGGAATGAATGGTAAATATGTTATGTGTTGATGGTTGGTTGAGTTACTAGGTTGTTGTATGAAGTATAAGTGTGTTGAGTATGAATTGATGAATTGTGGTTGAGTGCATATTTTGTATACGATCGAACCTTGGCCAAAGCTTTTAAAAGAAGCATATTTATCTCTCTCTTCCCTCTCATCATCTTTAATTGATTTGAAAAAATGGTTACCAAAATTCTATATTTACTCGAAAATAGGATTCACGTTTTGGGCGTCATACCGTGGATAAGATAGGATTAAAAGAAAAATCCTTTTAACTAATCTTTTCTTGTTTTGTCTTAATTTAAGACAAGCTTTCCTTGTTTTTCTCCATTTATAACTCTTTTATATCTTAATTTAAGACATCATATTCTCGTGAATAATCTTTGTCCTAAAAAGCATAAAGGTTACCAAATTTATTTTTTCATCCATATTGGGCCCAATTACCAAAATTGACCCAAATGCCCTATCCGACCCGACAGCCAGACTTTGACCTACGGTGAAATTCCAAAATTACCCTTTTAAGTTTTCATTGTCCGTGTGAGATCTGTAGAACTATTTAATAATGATAATAAATTTATTATATCATAAATCATAGGCATCTCTAGTAAGATACTATGACCATCCAAAATTAAATAGCTGACGAACGATGTCAACAACCATACTCTAATCCAAACATATCCATTAACCTTTGATATCATGACTAGCATAAGACATGTGCCAAACATCCTTATTTAGTGCTAAATCACTTTCTTGACCTCTATGAAAAACTTGATAAGTTCGAATGAATGACCTAATCATTCCATTCGGGTGCTGCCACACTTTTCCTAATCTTGTCTATCAAGCGACCAATGATATCTTCTCTCATTTTCATGAGAGTGTCAATCCCTTCACTTCACTCATGCTTTTACTTGTAATTCTTAGCATCCCAATCATACCCACACTTGTCAATGTTTTACAGTCACGTCAGGCGTAAGTTAAAGTACAATAAAAATCAAAATAAAGTCATAGTTTCAATCAAAGGATAGATATTTTACATTGCAAATAGTGATTGCTCTCCAAATACAATGACCTACATTGTATATATGAACTTTGTTAGATATCCCATATTTGTGACCCATAGAACATGATTTCCTGCAAAGTACATACTCGTCTTAGTTTATTTCCATTCCTATGGAAACAAATGACTAGGATATTTAGAATGTTAATCTCATAACTTCTAGGTCCTACTGTCAAGGTCCTCAACCTTGATACCTCAAGCACTTAATTAACATCCTTGCAGCATCAGTGTAGCTTGTAACACTGAGCTCCTCTTGACCTCTATACACTGAGAATAAGTCTTTAGTCCTTCCTAAGTACTTAAGAATTGTCTTAATTGCACACCAGTGCATCTTTCTGGGATCCTGCTAGAACCTAATGGTTATATTTAGTGCATGAGCAACATTCGACCTAGTACATAGCATAACATACATGATAGATCCTATAGCTGACGCATATGAGACCCTATTCATACGTTCTCTTTCTTCTCTAGAGGATGGACAATCCTTTTTAGAGAGAACAATCCCTTGTTGTAAGGGCAATAATCCCTTCTTGGATTGTTCCATACTGAACTACCTCAGTATCTTATCTATGTACTTTTCTTAACTTAGTCCTAAGAGACTCTGTGATCTATCTCTATAAATCCTTATACCAAGTATAACCTCGACTTCCCTTAAATCTTTCATTGAGAAACATGAATTCAACAATTGCTTAATTGTTGCAATGCTGAAATGTCATTTCTAATAAGTAGGATGTCATCAACATATAATACAAGGAACACTACTATGCTCTCACTAAACTTCTAATATACACAAGGCTCATCATCGTTCTCTGTAATTCGAAACTCCTTAATGGATTCATCAAAATGAAGATTTTAACTTCTGGATGCCTACTTATAAAAGGACCTTTTAATCTGCATACCTTATTAGGATATTTAGGATAGATAAATCCCTTAGGTTGTTTCATGTAAACATCATCGAGGAGGTTTTCATTCAGGAAAGTCATTTTGACATCCATTTGCCATATTTCATAGTACAAATATTCATTTATGGAAAATAAAATCCTAATGGATTTGAGCATAACTATTGGTGAAAATGTTTCATCATATTCAATACCATAAATTTGTTTAAAACCTTTTGCCACTAGCCTACCTTTGAAGATTCCTCCCGCCTTCTCTTTGAAGATCCACTTGCATTCAATTACCTTAGCACCTTCCAGTGCATGAATCAAGTCCTAAATTTGATTATTGTACATTGATTACATTTTGGATTTCATGGCCTCTTACCAATTTTCCAAATTTGTACTCTCCATGGCCTCTTGGTAAGAAGCAGGTTCATCATGACCAATGATCAAGATATCCTGTTCGTCAGTTATAATGAACCTTCACTATTTAGGATCTTGACATATCCTACCAGATCTTCTAGGTACTTATGTAATGAGCTCTTGTTCCATAACTTCTTATGGAGTTGAGTCAATTTCCTTGCTGTCCTTTACAAGAATTTTTGCATCTACACCCTCTTGTACAACTTTGAGTTGTATAATGCTCCCATTGTTTCCTTTTGTTCTTGCTAGGATTGTAGAAATAATATCCCTTAGTCTCTTTAGGATACCCCACAAATAAGCATTTGTCTGTCTTAGATGAAATATTGTCCGACGATAACATTTTAACATAGGTTTCACATCCCGAGATTATAAGAAAAAACAAGTTGGGTTTTTTCCCGGTTCACATCTCATATGATGTATTTTAAGCTACTTTAGTAGGAGACTTATTTAGCAGAAAAGCTGCAGTCTCTTGAGCATAACCCCAAAATGATATTGGGAGATTAGTTCGACTTATCATCGACCTAACCATGTCTAAAAAGTTTCGGTTCCTCCTTTTGGACACACCATTCCATTGAGGTGTTTCTAGAGGTATGAGTTGTGTTACTATACCACAATCTCATAGATATTGGTCAAACTCTAGGCTCATATACTCACCAATTCGATCCAATCAAATGACCTTAATAATTTTTCCTAACTGGTTTTCTACTTCATTCTTAAAACCCTTAAACTTTTCAAAGGTTTTTGATTTACATCTCATTAAATAAATATAACCATACCAGCTATAGTCATCAATGAATGTGATGAATTTGCTATAAACACCTCTATCTTGTGTACTTAATAGTCCACATACATCCGAGTGTATTAGATCCAATAGTCCACTAGTTCTCTCTCCTTTCTTATTGAAAGGATTCTTTGTCATTTTTTGGTGAATCCACGATTCACAAGTGTATAATAATTTCCAATCAAAAGACCCAAAAACTCCATATTTATGAAGTCTTTACAAGTGTTTCCCACTTGCATGTCCTAAACAACAGTGCCAAAAGTAAGAAAGATTAAGTTCATAGGGCTTACCTTTCTTATTTTCTACGTTGTAAATAGGCTCGCGACTTGATAAGTCTAGGATATATAAACCATTAATTAAGGATGCACATCCATAATAAACATCTCCACGATGTATGTTCATAACATTATTACCAATAATGAAAGAAAATCCATCAATATACAAGGTTGAAAATGAAATAATATTACTTCTCATTGCAGGTACATAAAAGCAGTCCTTTAACTTTATCTCTAGCCCCGAAGGCATATATGAAGTATAGTCTTCAATCTCTATGACAGTAACTCTTGCTCCATTTTTGCCTCGGAGATTGACCTTGCCCTTTGAAAGCACTCTCTTATTTCATAATCCTTTCAATTGCAACAAATGCGAGACCCACATTCGGTATCTAATACCCACGATGTTGAAATAGCAAGATTTATTTCAATAACATAAATCTCTAAAGAAGATGTTCTCAAAACATCCTTCTTCCCTCCCAATAACATCGGATAGTTTCTCTTCCAATGCCCTCTCTTTTGGAAATAGTAGCAAATGTCCAAAGGAACAGGTTGAAAAATCATCCTAGGCTTTTTTTGAGGTAAGACATCCAACATAGGCTTGTGGACTTTCTTGGTTTTCTTTCTTTACCTTTCTATGAAGTGGATTGGAAAACCTCCCTAAGCTTTTGTTGAGGTACCACCTCCAACTTATGCTTAGGGTTTGTTTTAGTCTCTCATTTTCTACCTTCATTTTATCCCTTTTAAGGATTGAGCACAGGAAAAAGTTTGAGTTATTCGTATTCATATTCATATTCTACAAAGAAAATTAAATAAGGTCAATTATGAGGTTTTTAATCAAAGAACTCCCATTCAATAATGGATTAATATCCCATTAAATAATCCACTAGTTAGTGATTTGTTTTGTGAGACCAAAATCCACTTTTTGTTTTGCCAAAGAGTAAGCTACTTAGTTAGGAATCCATCCAATCATCTTCCCAAACTGACTCCTAGTTTCTAATAGGACTTGTGTTTTTGTGTCGGGGCACTTCCTATTAATTGCCTAGGGATGATGCACTATCACAGACCCATGTTAAGTCCAAACCAACAATTAAATTGCTAACTACAATACTAATCTACCCCCACACTCATATGGTGGCATAGAAACATCGATCTTAGTCATGCCTCACAAAAAAATCTAATGTGCTCAACTTTGACATGATCCATGCTTTGATGTTCAATACCTTGGCATGTTGTTAATTTAAAAAGGAATAACTAGAGCCATCCAACAAGGGTGGAATACTTGGTTTAACACCATATTCTTCAAAGTGTGAAAATGCCATCTTGATCTTCTCTAAGGATATAAAACCTTGTAGTAGAGACCCTCCCTGATACCAATTATAGGATCTATGCAAGCTCTAGAAGAGGGATTGAATAAATCTTTTTTCTACATGTCTGACAACCTATGATAGCAGAATAACAATGCAAAACACATAGAAAAACCTAGGATCTCACCAAACATGATTTAATATCATAAAAGCCCTAAATATCAAAGACTAGTAAAAATTTAATCTTTAATAAGAGCATGGTTCATTACCTTGATCTTTCTTCTTGGCTAATTCTCTTAGAGCAAGAACAACAACTACTACCTCAAAATAATTTGAGGAAACCTTCAAGACACCTCTTTAGGACCCCAAGTATTGTTCGTCTACAAGAATAACACATAGATCAACGAAAAGAGTGCACTAGCACAAAGGGTTAATCAAATCACCTTGATTTTTCTTAAACTCGTGAAAGTAATGGCACCATGCTCTTATAATCAGCCCTTTGATCTCATGTTTTCTTGGAATAAAAATTCAATAATTAAATTCTCAATTCTTCTAGGCAGGTCATGGCCAAGAGAAGAAAAAGAGGAAAGAGAAAGATGTATACGGTTAGGGTTAGGATTCTTTTTAAAGAAAAGAGTTTTCATCTTTTAAAATACTTAACCAAAAATCCTAACTAAATTAGGATTATTTCAAGTGTTTAATTTAAATAAAAATTCTTTTATTTTTCTCTTTCTTTCTGTGGATAAGACAGTATTAAAGGAAAAATCCTTTTAACTAATCTTATCTTGTCTTGTCTTAATTTAAGACAAGTTTTTCTTGTTTTTCTGCACTTATAACTCTTTTATGTCTTAATTTAAGATATCATATCCTCTTCGATAATCTTTGTGCTAAAAGCATAAAAGGTTACCAAATTTATGTTTTCACCCATATTGGGCCCAATTATTAAAGTTGGCTCAAATGTCTGATCCAACATGATAGCCGACTTTGACCAAAGGTGAATTCTAAAATTACCGTTTTTAGTTTTTCTTTGTCCATGAGCGATTTATAGGACTATTTAATAATGGTAATGAATTTATTAATTCTTAAATCATAGGCAGTCTTTAGTAAGACACTATGACCATTCAAAATTAAATAGCTAACGAATTGTGTCAATAGCCCTACTACAATTCAAATATATCCTTTGACCTATGATATCATGATTAGCATAAGGCATGTCCCAAACATCCTTATTTAGCGCTAAATCACTTTTTTGATCTCTATGACAAAATTGATCAGTTCAAATGAATGACCTAATCATTCCATTCGGGTGCGGCCACACTCTTCCCAATCTTTTGTATTAAGGAGTCAGTGATATCTTCTCTCATTTTCATTAGAGGGTTACTCCTTTCACTTCACTCATACTTTTACTTGTAATTCTTAGCATACCCAATCATACCATATTTGTCAACCTTTTATAGTCACGTTTTGCTTATGTCAAAGTACACTAAAAATCACAATAAAAATCATAGCGATTTTCAGCCTAAGGATAGATATTTGATATGCAAATATTGAACGCTCTCCAAGTACAATGACCTACATTGTATCTATGAACTTTATTAGATATCCCATATCTATGACCCAAAAAACATGATTGCCTATAAATTACGTACTAGTCTTAATTCATTTCCATTCCCATGGAAACAAGTGACTAGGGATATTGCCCTCTCTCTCTCTTTCTCTGTGTTTTGTCTCTCCATTAAAGGCAATCTTGTATTAACATGTAAGGTCGCTGACACGCTTCCCCTCCGTTTCCCTCCACCTTCCTCATCTTCTTATTCTCAGTTACAACTGCCACTACTGATGTAACACCACTTCTTTGTTCTTTTAAACTACTCGTTCTTTGTGGTGGGTCCGACATTGATCTTGAACGTTGCTGTTTCTCCATCTGATGGTTCCGAGCTTCCAATTCTTGAATCTTCTTCCTCAGTTGTTTCACGTACTCTATCGTATCACCTAATATGGAAGCTTTGTCCATTTTTGTAACGAAAGGAACCAGCGAACGTAAAATAATAAACCTCTCGTTAAGCTTCTCACGACGACGCCGTTCTGCAAGCACGTGATTAGCACTGAGTTCATCTCGCGGGTTCCCTTTCCGGAACCTGTTGAAGGAGTCTCCATCACGTGACTTCGGCGAGTTTTCTTCTCTGTACTTGTTGTGTAAGAAAGGTACAGTGAAGACAATGTACTTGAGTAACCATTGGGAAGTGCCATCAACTGCCACGCCGAGATTTCGGTCTGAAGGAGTTGTCCATTTGGCAAAGGCTGATTGGTTCGAGTATGACAGGTAAGCAGTCGCTGAGGACTCCGACCACCGGAGTTGGCGGTTTTGGAGGACGGTGGAGACTGTTTGTGAATAATGAGTGTCGTCTTGGGTCAATTCTTGTAGAGGGGGTTGCCCTGCATCCATATTTGGCTTTAATAAATAAAAAATTGATATTAATTTATATTTTTATTAATAAGATTTGGCATCATTCAAAAACTAAGATTGTGTCTAAGATTTAGCAGCATTAAAAACATGAATCCAGTTTTGATTAGGTTATAATTATTTGATTCTTAACACCAATTTAACAAGATAAGTTGATTGTTAGTTTGACGAAATTACTCAATAATTTCTAATCATATATGCTGCAACACATGTCTGAAACAATAATAATATTTCCTTTGTCCTGCTCTTCGTCGTTTAAGATTTTATACACGAATTAAGAATAGATTTAATATATTTTAAGAGGGTGTATGTTAACCTTTCAGATACTTAGGATGTGATGAAAACTGTCTATTTCAAAATTTTTAATATTTTCAAATTGTTTATTGAAATATGTAACTGATTTCGCATATCTTGTTTTTGCAAGATATGACTAGCTGATACTAATTAAGCCAAGATAAGCATTCTATAATAGTTACATGATATGAATCTATTGTTTTTCTTAACCTCTCTAGTCTCTATCTCAGTAAGATTAACAAACACTGAAAATATTTTTAAAATGTATTCCAACTTTATCTTAAGCACTCTTTATCTTGATCCAACATTATCACACTCTTACAAGTATTATTTTGACAAATACTATCCAACTTGGTTTTTTCTTGAGTGTTATACCTTTTTATTTGGTTATATAAGAACAATTAAATTAAATTTATATTGAAAATATACAATTAATAAGAGTAATATTAGAATAAATTATTAAATGTTGCATTAGTAGTATAAAATGACATATAATATTGAAAAAAATATATTTCTTAGAATGACTTTTATCATGGGACGAAAAGAGCAATGTTTATTGGGTATGATGTCGGAGGCTTTTACTATGAGTCCCCTTAAAGAGGGGACTTATTGAGGCAACAAACTTCAACTGTTAGATTCAATAAAATTTAATCTGGACCTTTTAATTATTCAGTAAAAAGCAGTTTTAATTTTACATAATCTGTACATTTCAATTAAATGAAGAAGGGGCTTCATTGAGTCCCCTTCTCAATTGCCTCATATTAAAATTCACCTACGATGTTGCAATAATTAGGAGTAATTAATGTTAAATGAGAAGATAATGAGAGAAAGGTGGATGAAATGAAAGAGTGGTTAGGAATAAAAGTTTGGTGGAGAAAGCTAAAAACTTCAAAGTTTGGTGGTGAGTTAGGTCAAAAGTGTGAGAGAAGTGGTGAAAGAAAAAAGAGAAGCCAAATAGAAGAAGAGAAGACAAGAAGGTGTGAGAAATATTGAAGGAGAGAGAGGATGGAAAGCTAATTTTTAATATGAGACTCGTAAAGAGTAAATTCAAACTATTTAATTTAATTGAAAAAATATAGATTACGTAAAATAAAAATTATTTTTTACTGAATAAATTAAAATTTTAAATTTATTTTTACTGCATCAAATTATCAAAATTTGTGACGTAAAAATTTTGAGGAAAACAATCCTACTTATTGCATGTGTATAAATTTATACACCGTGCATGTGTATAAATTTATGAATAATATTATATGTAAAATCTTTAAATATAAAATTAATTGCTTTGTATGTGTAGGATATATTCCTAATATTTCTCGCAATTTTAACCCGGTCAAGATTACGATCTATCATTATCTGACCGGTTACTAGTTGTCCACAGACAAACCGACTGAAATCCCCTTAAGTTTCGGTCCAACAATGAGGAGTTCCATTATCAGACCTAGAATCTATTATTGTTAAACTAGATGACTCTGATGTAAAAGTTCATAGGATCGTGCACACGTGTGTATATTTTGAACAATACAAGTTGCGAAACCCTACAAAACCAATTAACTTATATAAAATTCAAAATCCACATCATTATAAATCTTTTAACATTTTTTTATCTTTCTTATGTGAAGTACATTCTTAATAATTTTTTTATTTAATAATTATACTTATTCTTATCAAACTAATAATATTCTTACTGTTTCAATGTATATTAATTCAAAAACTTATTATTTTGTTAAAAAAAATTTTTAAATAAAAATATATTTATAAATATTACTTAAAGTTAGTTGATGCAGTTTGAAATTAATGTCAGCTTTTTAGTTAGTTAGGTTGTAGACACGTGCAAGTCCAACTACTAGTTTATTTTTTATATTTGTTGTTTTGTTTACCTGAACAAGTTCGTTGAACGTTAGCCCTCATTGGATCTTCCATCATTCCCCATCTCCGAGTTGACTCCGCCCTAAACGTCTCAATCCGCCTCTCGCCGCCGTTTCCTCCCGCCATAATTTGGAAATCAGACTCCATATTGTTAGAAGCATCGTCAGGAGAACCAAGCCTAATGTCCTCAGACATTTCGAGTTGCATTAGCTCACTTCTCTCAGCTGTCCCCGCTGCATTTCCTGCATTATTTTGTGCTTGGACATCTCTGCCTGTCTCTGCCTCGGAATCAGACCCGTGTTCCTCCTCCTCATCGTCGTCTTCTTCGTCGTCATCTTCGACTTGATGAGCATTGGCGGGTGGATCTGCTACAGTGTGCATGGCTGGAATAGGAGGAAAATGGAAACGTGTTTGGTCTGTTGATGAGGCGGGGTTTGAAGTTGAGTGTTCGGAGAGGGCTGGTTTTGGTGGAGTTGGGTGGTTTATATGATCAGCGAAGAATGTCTTGACATGTTGTATTAGAGCAAGGTCTTCTTGTACCTGCAAGCCATACCATTGTTTTAATTTTCTCAATATGATTTAAGATATGTCAAATATTGAATCCCTATGAATTACGTATAATTTACACAGATTATTAAGTCCATGTTACCTTGTCAATGGTGCCAAGTTCAACAACACCATCCAGAAGAGGAATGCATACCACAGTCTGAAAACAAAGTAATTATCAAATTAATCATGATAGACCAAGAACAGATATAGAAAAATGATTTCTTGATATTTATGTCAGTATGGAATGAAATTATAATACAGGTATTCGGAGATTTACCTGTATGTGAGCACTCTAGTGTAGTTTTGGCGAGATTCATGCATAAAAAGGAGTAAACATATTTAGATATGATTAAGAAGCAATTATATATCAGAAGTGATTTATAATTAAGATAAATGGTGCAATTTACCTTGGCAAGAATGGCTCTAGAGAAAGTTTTGCTGTCAACTTCATTTGCTCCAGTGAGCCATACGTGTTGTCTCCTTGCCAGTGCCTTTCCTGGTAACCTGCAATACACATATCTCAAATGTTGATGAAAACGAGGAAAATTTCCTTAACTGATATAACATACAAATACATATAAAAATCAAGTGAAATCATATGATTCAAAATTGATGAGTTCCAAGAGAAAACATTAGAAGAGCTGTGGAATGATTCAAATCGTGACTCCATAGTGGGGCCTAAGGCTAGCTACACTGGTTCAAGATTTCAGATTGGTAACAAATAACAATACTCGTTAAGGAAATTCAAAGTTGCATGTAAGAGCTCGTGTTTTGACCACTAGATTAGATGCTAGTTTTTCTGAAACTAACTCGTGACCTCAATGAAATTTGAAAAATAATAATATAAATAATAACGCGACCCGCAAGTCCGTCCCGCTCTGACGTGGTTTGGAAGTTCCATTGATTTTTTTTTGGTTACAATAGACGGTTTATACTGAACCGAATATGGTCGAACCAACCCTAGGGAGAATGGATGAGTCTAGGAAGTTCCATTGATGTGGCTTCAAAATAGCAAGATGAGATTTTATGCCATTTTTGTAGGAAGTAGTTAAATATTTATTACTTAACCATAATGAAAATCTTTCTGACACTGTGGTCATCTTTAAGAAGCTTCTCTATGTGAAGTGGCTTTCAATCTTAAAATTCTTGAAGGTATCAACTTTCAGTAACTGTGAAAGAAACTCTAAGATTCTGACGCACAACTAGCTAGCTTTTTAATGATCACAATATGAAGTTGAAGGCTCACACTGTCACATATAAAAATTAAATGCACATGCTATGAAAATTTTTTACATGAAATGTCATACTTGTCAGCTTCATCTTCGGATATAACACTAAGACAAAAACAGCTTTTCTTTCCCATTCAATTAAGTTCTTCTGTAAGAACGCAGACATTGGTGAGTGTTTCAAGAACTTAGTGTTGTGTGTACTTCTATGATTGCAATTAGCTTCACTAGAATAAAAAACTTAAAGTTTGTTGAATATAATAAAACTAACAGAAAGCAAAGCAAAAAGAATTCATGGAGTAAAAAGCTTACCCAGCACCAGGAGGAAATGTGAAGGAAACACACATCAAATAAAACCATTCTGATTCAGTCAAGTCCTCCGGCGACAAAGCCGCGCATGGCCTTTTAGCTGTCTGGTTATTCTCTCCTGCTGATAATGAGTCATAAAGCTCTCTAAGTTGCTGGCTTCTTTGTGAAGAAGCTTCCTCGGCACTCACTTCCATTGGCTGCACTGTTTTTCTAGTCTTGATTGCTCCATTGTAATAACCATCTCCCCACACCAACATCCTGCTCACCATAATTCAACATTTTGAAATATTCAATTCTACTAAATACAACTAACATTGGAACCCAGAACCTGGTCTACGAATCTTTACGAGCTGAATTACCATGAGGGTGCATACTATAAAAGAAGTAGCATTAAGTTAGGTGGTACGTACCCTTGTTGAGGACAAAGTTGCCAAAAGAGACTGTAAGTCCATTGCACAGATTGCACCGCCGCCTGCAACATATTTTGCAGGCGGTTACTTCCCGGGACAGACATTATTCTTGCCAGTTGCTACGCAATCCGATCACTCGCCTCACCTACCAGATTTGGGTATTACTGTCTGTCCTAATCTGATTGGTATGACCAAACTAGGTAGAGAAAAAGTCAAAGGAAGATGGTAAGTGGAAAGATTGGTAAAGGAGTTCAAGCAGAAAATCAAAAGGAAGAAGAGAAGGTGGAACAGGAAGAATAACAAGTGAAGAGGAAAGAGGAAGAATCTAGAGAAGAACGAGAGGTGAAGAAGATAAAAGGTGCAGAATGGGAGAAATTAAAGAGAAGATTGAGAGAGGGTTTTGGTGTATGTGTTTATGTGAAGGGTTTGACTGGTTGGTTCACCAGACAGTTGAAGTGAGTTTTGATATGCGTGGGTTGTGTGTAACTTGTTTGTTATAAAATCATCTGTTATAAAATCATCGCGAGAATCACCCAACGCGCAGATCAACTGACGTAAGATTATTCTAATTTATCAGTGATCTTGAGTTTGAGTTACGCAGCTGCGTTAAATTAAATTTTATTTTTTGTTCTGTTTGATAAATAAGGTTTTGGAAATTGAAGTCACATTTTCTGAATGTGTGTACATTTCATGATTCAGGAAATGTAATTACAGATTCTTGCATGGATTTCCATAAGATTTAAGAAAAATTTAAGATTTTAAGAAAAGGTTAATCTAATTACAGATTATTGCATGGAGTGTAACTTTTTTAAAATACAAAAATATTAATTATACAATAATTTCTTTTTTAAAACTTTTATTTTTGTTACATAAAATGATGCAAAAAAGTAATTAATATGTAATTTTAAAATTTAACAAATATAATTGACAAAAATAGAATTTAACAAAAATTTGTACAAAAATTTAAAATTATAAAATAATAAAAAAATTAAAAATATTAGATAGAAGAGTAAGGAACAAAAATTACTTCATTATTTGCAGTCAAAATCTAACAGCTTTCCAAATAAACGAAAAGGATTTCGAGGAAGTTTCCTAGGGAAGTTAGTCTCCTCCTTCAAATAATGTTTTCATTTTCCTCACCCATTCCTAGATTGCTTACATCTTATTAACTAATGTGAGATTGTTTTAGCTTAATCAGTGATCTTGAAATAGAATTTTGGGTACACAGTTGCGTTAAAATTCGGTTATAAGAGTTTTGCCGCCTTTATGGTCGTACTCGACTCGAACAGAGAATAATCTGAGGTGCTCAAATACCTCGTGTTGCAGACAAAAAAAATGATCAACTAAATCAAAATATACGGAGAAAAATTATTCCTTCTCTCCTTTTTTCACTAAAATGATAATTCGTGTTATTCTTATCATGATCTTAACATAATCATGTATTCAGTTTTCTATCTGTTTTTTGTTTTTGCTAGTTCTTATTAATTATGCCATTTTGTGTCTCATAACTCATTGAAAGTGTAGATAAGTGTATAACTAACAGATAAAGTAGATTTAACTTTCAAGTTTAAAGTTCAATCTGTATCTTATCTAATATGCCTCACTACTTGTATATATATATATACCTGTATCCTTTCTGAATAATATATCAAAATTTGGGTCTTTTTGCTCCATATGTCTTGCGTGTGAGATGGTATCAGAGTGGGATTGAGCTCGAGATCTGACTAATGCGCGATAGAGTCCTCCAGGAGAAACTTGCGATCAGAAGATGACCCTATATGTCTGTAAGGGTCGGATCATCCGGGAATGTCACTGGTGACAAACCAGTTGCACGAGCACAATTACCTTCAAGGCACCTGCAGAAAATGACGACAACTACAACCAATGGTTGCGAGTGGACTGCATGGTGAGGTCGTGGATTCTTAACGGAATCACGAAAGAAATCGCTGCTGGTTTTTGGTATTCACGAAACTCTGCTGAGCTTTGGAACGATTTAAGGGAACAATTTGGTGAGTCAAACAGACCTATGCTCTATAAAATACAACGCAAAATTTGCTCTATTTCTCAGGGATCGATGTCTGTCACCATGTACTACACCTCAATAAAGAAACTCTGGGATGAGCATCGAGTAATAAAACCGTTCCCAGAATGCACTTGTGGAGTAGGTAAGTAGGTAAGAAGATAGCTGAACACGGGACTCGGACCAGGTTGATTCAATTTCTGATGGGACTGCACGATTCCTATGACCCCCATTCGAGACCAGATTCTTTTACTCGACCCAGTACCTACAGTAGCTAAAGCCTACTCGATGGTTTTGAGGGTAGAAAAACAGAAAGACAACACCGTGCAGTTTGGAGAAACGATGGAGCAAAGCGCTCACTATGTTAAGTCGGGATCCCACACTGGTGATTGCACTCGGAAACAAACGAAAAAGGAAAAATTCTGCTCCCATTGTGGAGAAACCAGCCACGTTAGGGCCGATTGCTTCAAGCTAATTGGTTATCCTGAATGGTGGAAAGGAAAGAAGAAACCGAATCAAAAGCTAGGTAAACCGTTGTCACAATTTGCTGCACCCATACTTAACTCACTTTTTACTACCAGTGATGCTGAGGGAGACCAAGAATCTCATGCTGCAAAAAGGAGCCTGGATATAACCAATATCATCCAGCATGAAGTAAACAAAGAAGTTACAAGGATATTGCGAGAAAAAGGGATACAGGTGCCGACTGAACAACATGTGAACTTTTCTCAGCTGGGGGAATTTGCAGGTATATCCTTATCCACTGATGTTCCAACAAATTCATAGATTATTGATACGGGAGCAACGAGCCACATATGTTATGATAAATCAGTTTTTAACAATCTGCTACACTTAAAAGAACTTGTTCCCCTATTTCTACCTGATGGCTCGAAGAAATTGGTTTATTACACCAGAAATATTAAAGCAACTGATGCATTGGTGTTGAAAAACGTCCTTTATTGCCCAGATCTGAGCCACAACTTAATCTCTGTATGAAAACTTGCAGTAGACAATAGAGTCAGAGTTGTATTTTTGGCTGATGCTTGTTGGGTGCAGGACCAACTCAGTGGGACTCTCGTTGCAGAAGGAATAACACATGGCAATTTATACTTCTTGAAGAATAATGATGGAAAATAGCGGCAAGCAAGAAGGGACGTTGTTAATAAAGTGGTTGATTCTAGTTCTTGTAATAATAGGGAAATGGAATTGTGGCACAAGAGACTGAGCCATCATTCCCTTGATGTTTTGAAGCATATTAAGCAATTGAATCTGCAGTATTATTCTGATTATAATGAGCCTTGTGATGTTTGTGCCAGATCTAAACAGACTCGACTACCGTTTCCTACAAGCCAAACCCACACGCATGAACCATTTGAACTACTGCACTTAGACGTTTGGGGACCATATCATACCAAGTCAAACTCTGGATCACAATACATGTTGACGATTGTAGATGACTATTCACGCTCGGTTTGGACATTTCTGATCGCTCACAAATCATGCGTTCCTAGGGTCTTACGAAATTTTTTCATCATGCTCCATAATCAGTTTTCTCATAAGGTAAAATCCGTCAGAAGCGATAATGGGACCGAGTTTATCAACAAAGAATGTCGAGACCTCTTCAGTGAGCTGGGAATATTGCATCAACGTTCGTGCCCTTATTCCCCTCAGCAGAATGGAGTGGTGGAGCGAAACATCGTCACCTAATTTGCATAGCCAAAGGATTACTTATCCAAGCTGGACTACCGACGAAATTTTGGACGAAAGTTTGCTAATGGCAACATATTTAATAAACCGACTACCTTCAGTGGTGTTAGCCTGGAAATCTCCTTATGAAGTTTTGTACCAAACGCAGCTGAACTACACCCAATTGCGAACCTTTGGGTGCCTAGTTTACTTCACTAAGGTTCAGTCTAGGCGCAACAAATTCGACCCGAGGGCAGAAAAGGGGGTTTTCTTGGGTTATTCGGCTGGACAAAAGGGGCACCGAATTTACAGACTGGATGCAAAACAGGTAGTAATCTCACGTGATGTTATCTTTCACGAGTCATATTTCCCTTTTGCTAGGAAAACTGACGGCCAAACTCAGTCTGAAGCGCCTCATGACACAACCCTTCTTCCTTCACCGAATGTTGAATCAAACATGAACCACTTTGACGAGGAGGAACTCACTTGGACAGGAGACGATGCTGGCAGTGATATTATGCATGATGGTGATAATCAAACTTCCCGACAGCTCACAAGCATGCAAGAAGACGTCCAGGACGTGCCACAGGCAGCGGCATCACCACGTCACAGTACCCGCGCAAGGACCAAACTTGTGTGGATGGATGATTATGTCTCCAGCACACAGCTGACCCGCAATGTGTACCAGTTCGGAAAGCATCAGGTATGCCATATGCACTGCCTTCCTTACCTTGTGCTGATTTTGTGGCTTTGTTAATGCAGCACAATGGCATGTTGAACGCAGCTCGGGTTCAGGAGCCTGTCAACTACAAACAGGCATGCATGGATCCAATATGGGTAGCATCCATGAAGCGTGAGCTGGCTTCCTTGGAGGGAAATAATACTTGAACTCTTTGTGACTTGTCGCAAGGAAAGAAAGTGGTCAGATGCGCTTGGAAGTTCAAGCTAAAATTGAAGCCGGATGGCACAGTGGAGAATCCTAAATCAAGAAAGGTGGCTCAAGGCTTTACCTATATTGAAGGGGTGGATTTTCACGACTGCTTCTCACTTGTGGCTAAATGGACAACTATAAGGGTTGTCATCCATCTTGTTGTTGTTAGCAATTGCACCTACACCACGTCGACGTCAACAATGCGTTCTTGCATGGTTTTCTGCAGGAGGAGATTTACATGAGGCCTCCTGAAGGATACAAAAGGGCCCTACCTGGGCAGGTATGTAGATTGAATACATCGCTCTATGGACTGAAGCAGGCCTCGAGATTGGAACGCCAAATTTACTTCGAACTATTGAAGTATGGTTTCATGTAGTCTGAACACGACCACTGCCTTCTGAAAAAGCGAACAGGTGATGAGTTTATAGCCATAGTCATATATGTTGATGATGTACTCCTGGTCGGAAGCACGATGGCGTTGGTCGAAGACTTGAAGAATATCTGCATCGGTTATTTACCATAAAGGATCTAGGGGAGGCTAAATTCTTCCTAGGTGTTGAGATTTCCAGAACAGCAGAAGGTATTTTTCTATCACAGCGAAAATACATACTAGATTTGCTACATGATTCAGGGATGCTAGGTGCGAAACCGGAGCCTTCTCCAATCACTGCGGGCATCAACTACACTGAGCATTGTGGTGACCCGTTGGAGGATCCAAAACAGTATAGAATATTGCTGGGAAGGTTACTGTATCTAAACTTCACGCGACCGGATGTGAGTTTTACCGTGAATCACCTCAGTCAGTTCATGCACCGGCCTTGCAAGGCCCACCTAGAAGGCTCACCTAGAAGGCGCTATGAATATTCTTGCCTACCTAAAGGGGTCGATTCACCAAGGACTCTATTATGATCGTGAATCATCATCTCAACCCGTATGCTACGTGGATGCAGACTATGCAAACTGTCCAGACTCTAGAAAATCCATCTCGGGCACCTGCATTTTCTTGGGAAGCAACTTGATCTCCTGGCGAAGTAAGAAGGAAGCCACGATTACAAGATCCTCTGCAGAAGCTGAGTACCGGAGCATGGGATCAGGTGTAACGAAAATGTTGTGGATTTTGTACTTATTAAAAGACCTTGGTATCAAAATTCAACTGCCCATTCCTATATGGTGTGACAATCGAGCTGCGATCCAGATAATAGAGAACCCAGTCTATCATGAACGAACAAAGTACATTGAGGTAGACTGCCACTTCGTGAGACACCATTACAAAGCAGGTTTCATTAAGCCTGTGCACATTGGAACCTCGGAACAACTTGCTGATGTATTCACAAAAGCACTGCCATCAGCAACGTTTGCCAAACTGACTCGCAAGTTGAACTTACTACGCAAGTTTCAACTTGAGGGGGGTGTGTAGATAAGTGTATAACTAACAGATAAAGTAGATTTAACTTTCAAGTTTAAAGTTCAAACTGTATCTGATCTGATAGGCCTCACTACTTGTATATATATATATACTTGTATCCTTCCTGAATAATATATCAAAATCTGGGTGTTTTGGCTCCGTATGTCTTGCGTGTAAGAGAAAGCAAAATTTTTTATCTTCTCCTATATGTGATTATGATAATTAACTAACTATTACTGCTGTATTCTTTTGAAATTGGAGTATATATAGTGTTCATATCCTCATTTAATCAATGATATATATAAATATATATTTCTCTCTAAATCAATTTGCTCTCAATGTTGTCAAATGCAACCATAAACTTACCTCATCGGGCCAATATTATAAAAATTAGACAGAATTAGTGAGTCGAATTGGTGAATCGATCACTTGTCCGTTTCAGTTTTACAATTCAAACTGATCTGTAAGTGAACTGGTATCAAACCAGTAAAAACTGGCGAACCGGTAAACCAAACCAGTTTTAAATGTTGAAATTTTTTTTAATAGTTTTAAAATTAAATAATCTTGAATACATACATATTTATTTATTTATGTTATTTTTTAAATTATCAGTTCGAACAGTAAACCATCGATTTGACCAATAAACCCAACCAACTAATCTATTTTTAAGTTTGATAACTGTTTCTAATTTAACTTGAGAACCCAATACATAATTTTCAAATTTAACAAACTGGTCTGCAAGATTGAATACTGTCATGTTGATTATTAAGAACCATAAAAAATGGCCACAAAGAAGGAATTATTAAATATTTGTGCTTGTTTTTTTCATTCAGGTACATAAGCATTTGTTTAAAAATATTATTTGTTTAAAATTTTAATCTATGTTGTAAAAATACGAACAATTTTTTTAAAAAAAAAATCTTAATATTAGTCAAAATATGAAAAATTCTTTAAAATGAAATAGAATTTTGGGAGGGGAAGGAAAATGAGAATTTGGTAGTATTTCCATGACATTTTGGAGCAATAAAATAGTCAACGAAATGGAAAAACAGGATGGTGCAGAATATATAGACATATTATTTCTTTTCAATTAATTAAAGACAGAATATGAATGCTGACTTTTGAGATTCTCAGTTGCTTGCTTGTATATCATACACTCTCCTGTCCCAAAGATGAAAAATATTATAAAAATAAATTAGTTATTTATTTATCATTCATTAATGGCACAGAAAATAATACAATTGTGTTATAATTGCATGAAAATTCAGTAAAAATTATTAAAATAAAAATATTATAAAAATATTTTTTTATAAAAAATTAATAAATAATAATTATTTTAAGATATTTAAAATATTCATAATCAACTCAAAATCAGAATTAATTATCAATGAAGCTTGATGGTTAGGAAAAACATGAGCACCAAATAGTCGTTGCTAGATTCTAGCCACCACCAAATAGTCGTTGCTGTAATTTAGACCAACCATATTTTCAATCATTTGCCTCTTTCAAATTACTCTTTGCCACCTCCCCAAATAATTTAAATAATTATTGTGCTTGTTATTTTTATGTTTTTAAGATAATAATTAAAATATTGATTAATTGATTAAAATATTATTTTTATATTAAAATTTAAATTGTGAATCAATATTAATTATATTATTCATTATAATGTGAATTAAATTAAATTTTAAAAGTAAAATAAAAAAATTAAAGAAAAATTATTGATTTGTAAATTACAATTTTTTTAAAAAGTTAATTTTACAAACAGAAAATTTTTTATCCATTTTATTATTTTACTATATGAGCACTGAGGTATGGTAAAATTAATAAAATGAAATTAATGGATTGATGGGAGACATAAGGGAACAACATTATTTGTTTTCATTGCAGTGGAGCTTGTAAAACAAATAAAAATCAGATCGATTTGTGAACAAGTGAATCGGTCATTGGTCAAGTCTCAGTTTATCATTCAAATTGGTCAACAAACGAACCAGTGTTAAACCGATGAAAATCGATAAATCGGCCGGTTTAACCTGTAAACTGGACCAGTTTAAGTATTAAAAAAATTAAATAATTTGAAAATTAAATACTTTTGTATATTTATATATAGTTATTTATTTATTTATATTAATTTTAAATTACTCGTTCGACTAATAAACCACCGGTTCGACCAAAGAACCAATAACTCAGTCTTATTTCCGATTCAATCACCGTTTCAGTTATAATAATATTGTTGTAAACTCCACAAATATAAGATGATACAATTATTGGGATATATATATATATATTAAAAAATTGTTATAAAATTTAAATGTCTAAAAATAATGTCACTCATTGTTTTTATACAATTTTTTAAGATACACTCACATTAATTTTCTCTTTTAATGATTTTTGTATATCTTTTTCAACAATTAATCACATTAAATGGTATTGTCAATTGCTGCATTTAATTTATTCATAGTCTCTTGATTTAAAAAAAATTACTCCCTCAATTTTAAAATAACTGTAGTTGTAGAGGTGGGCACACAAATTAAGAAATCTATCTAATAAATAAAAATGGACTATATTACCCTTCTTTAGAAATTCAGTTTAATAAGTAATGAATACATTATGACAAGTGCTAGTAAATTGTGTCTTATTCTTCTCAAAAGAATTAACGTCTGTTCTTCTTTCTTTTTGCT
>CANYCX010067823.1:0-16652 GCA_948193385.1 Breynia disticha f. nivosa
CTGGTAAATTTGATCTTGAATTGCCGATTCGGACCGAAATCAGACCAAACAAAAAAGGCCCAGACCGAACTAAAAATGGTAGGAAACAATGTACACTATTTCCAGTTCTAGGTCATGGGTTTTAAAATTCATGAAAAATTGCCGGTTCACATGTTTCATATAACTGTTTCCATTGCATACATGTGATCAAAGGATGCTTTCACCTCAAGACACGATCAAATGTATTCCAAATTCACCTGATGACCAAAGCGTAGCAAACCTTTACACAGTTCAGAAATGGATGAGGAATATTGACAGAAAAACAGCAAAAGAGGTTTGTCAAAAAAGTTTTACTAAGAATTATGACAAAAAAAACAGAAATTTCAAACCTTTGATACTATGTAAGTAATAATTGTTTCTATTAATGATTTTTGTTATTTGATTATTATTGTGTAATTTTTTTATTTAATTATGTTGTTTGTATATTTTTTTATGCTAAATTAAAAACATGTTTTTTTTGTTTTAAAGTTCGATTTCGGTCCGAACAGATAGTTTTTGGTCAATTTTCGCACCTCTAGAGAAAATTTAATCACTATTTTTAATGTTTCAACAAGCAAAAATTGAAATGAATGACCTCATAATATTAGATACAGTAGATGAAACATGATTGTACAACTCCCTTATAGTTTTGTTCCACTAGTGATGATCATTACTGCAACTGATGATACAGTCAGTTTAAAAAAGATACATCCATTATGAAATTAGTTTGCAGAAGAGAAGTAAGAATCTCCTTTTAAAAAGTAGTGTTAGGTTAATTTTTGTTTAATCACAATTTTCTCTTTTTTCTCTTCAGATTATTGCTGGGCTTTTTCCATTACATGTGCAATCGAAATCATGCATAACAAATTAGAAAAAAAAACGGGTGTGATCAAAGGATGCTTTCATCTCAGGAAATGATCAACTTCACTCCAACTTCACCTGATGATTAAAGCGAATCAAACCTTCACATAGTTCAGAAATGACAGAGGGATATTGACAGAAAAAGAACAAATGGGGTTTTTCAAGAAAGTTTTGCTAAGTAACCTTCGATACTATGTATGTAATTTTTGTTGCTGATTTGTGCTATTTGATTATTATTGTCATTTATGTATTAGATGATGTTGTTTCTAGATTTTTTTGCTTAAAAATGATTTTTGTTTAAAAAAATGTGTGAAGTAAATGAATTTATTGTTTTGAAGTGTATAAATTAGATTTTCTTGGGATAATGTAGGAAAATCATGAACTTCAATTGTTTTTAATGTTTCAAGAAGTAAAAGTTCAAGTAAAATGATTTCATAATCTTGGATACAGTGGATGAAGATATGATTTTACAACTGCTTGACAGACTTGTTCCAATAGTGGTAATCATGACTACCACTAATGAATTTAAACAACTTAGGGTGTGTTTGTTAAAACAATCCAAATATGATTGGGATGAGATACTTTACAAGCCAAGATAGGGAAAGATAGAGATAAGTCTGGAATGTATTCCAATTTATTTTCAAACTGTTTGTTAATATTGATAGATATAAGAAACAATTTTTTTTAAACTAACATTATATAGAAAAAAAATATCATATTTACTTGATTACCCTTACTATCTTAACTTATCTAGACAAAATATTAAGGCTAATGGAAAAAAGTTTTTTCCTAACCTATATATGCTACCCAACACCAATGGTCCTCAATTTTTCCAGCAGAGAAGACCAAGCTTCTCTTAGATATTAATTTCCATTGATATTGCAGATTAGGTAATCATTGAGACTATAAACCGATGAAGGCAATAGTATTATTGGTGCAGGAAAAAAAGATGATGGTGGTGAAAATGATGGAGGTGGTAAAGGTGGACAACCGGTGATGACGGCATTAATGGTGGAAGTGTAGGGGATGGTGGTAGAATTGAAAAAAGAGGTGGAGGAGATAAAGTTGGTGTTGGAGAAGGTGGTGAAGCATATTATGGTGATGGTAAAAATATAAGAGGTGGAGAAGATGATTTGTTTTTTGGGTGGAATTATGAATTTTGGAAGAGGTGTTTTACCAATACGAAGGTTATGCAAGTGCACAAGATGAAGGATACTTTTGTCCATTTTTTATTGGGGAGTTTATCTTGTGTTTTAGTTGGGATAAACATCCCTGAGGAATTCAAGATAACTCAATGGCCTGATTATTTTATCTAATAGTCGACTTTTTAACAAACAACTTGTAACAATGGAAAGATTGGAAAATTTTACATCCATCTCATCCCAAGCTTATGAACCTTTAATAAACACACCCTAAGTAAATTATTCAAAACTCATCCGTCCACAAATTCTCATACTAGGAAAATACCCATTACATAATACTACTATATTCTAATAATGTAGGCATTTCTTTTTTCTTCTAAGACAAATAAATCTATTTTTAAAATATGAGGCTTTCTCTACTTTCAATTCAAACTTAATTAGAGCAAATGAAAAGAATTTGTTTACCTACAATATCGTGTATCAAGGAAGGAATGGTGATTTTGACTTCTCCTTCTGTAAATATAGCAGGCTTTTCTTTTGTGTTTAGTAAATGCGAATGGAGGAGAGGAAGGGTTTGTGTAGGTGAGAGTGGAGAAACTAACGTGTATGTTGGTGGGTATAGGGAGAGGGTTTCTTTTGAGAAATGAGTGGGTGTTTAAAATTAAAACCCATAAAAGTGTAGAGATTAAATTAAGATGTAACATTTTAATTTGGTTAGCATTTAACTGTTTTATCATTTGAAATCTTAATAAGACTTTTAAATTTTTATCTTCCTCCACATTTCTAATAATATTTTCTCTTAAATATTTAATTTCGTTAAATTTTTAAGACATTACATTGGAAAAGCAAGAAACAACACGTCATTGCTTGCTAGAGTACGAAAGCTGAATATTGTCCCATGGCATCTGTATCATTTAAGATGATTTGGCTTCAGCGCCTTCTTGCCTATCTAGGATTTCCAATTGAAGCTCCAATGACACTTTATTGTGATAACCAAGCAACTATGAACATCGTTGTAAATCCATTTTTTCATTAACAGACAAAACACATCAAGGTTGTAATTATATTTGGGAGAAGGTTCAGTCCAAAGCCATCTGCACCCGCTATACTAGTTCAAGTGACTAGCTCGTAAATACATTTACCAAGAATCTTTCATCAACTTAGTTTCACCAAATAATATGCAAGCTTGGCTCCATTAATCTACTAGAGTTAGCTTGATGGGTAGTATTAGAGGACAGATCTATAATTATATATTTGGAAATAATTCTTTCGTATTTGGAAATACTGTAATTATATTCCATAAAATTATTAGCTAATTTTTAGGTGATTAGGTTAAGTGTAGAGGTAGATTGTATGCTTGATTGTAGAAAATGTAATATTTGCTACCCTTATTACTCTTTGTCTTTTTTATTTAAATATGTGATTTGTATACAATTGATAAAATGAAATTGAGATTTGTGGTATTCACATATTCACTTTCTGGTTAAAACTAACCAAAAACATATATGCACACAATGGACTCGAATAATGCATCGCTAGCCCAACGTAGATGACCATACATATACTCGAACATAAGATATATCCTACAAACCTACAATTCAAAAAATAATGGAATCTAATTTGATTTTAGTTTATAAACCTAGTACAAAAATTTTACTTTTACTCATTAATATGCCAAGATTAACTAAACAACCATAAAAGTTTGAAGGATCAATTCAATACCTTTGAATTAAAGACTTGGATGGACAATTTTGTGATTCGTTCAAGAGGTTAAAGACCTTCTTCTCTTGTTCAAAAACAACCTTCTGCGTACTACTAGAAGCTTCTTAAAGTTGCCCTGTTCTACCCGTTGTCCATCGAGTAATACACCTAAGACACTAGCTCAAATAACAACAATAATAACCAACTATATGGAAAATAGGAAGAAAAATGAAAAGGAAAACAAAAAAATAAACAAAACAAATAGTCCACTAATTACTTAAGTTTAACTAACTAAAACAATACTAAGGTTCCCTGGCAAAGATGCTAAAAACTTATTGCGGACTAAGCATACCTAACTAATCATGTAAGTGTACATGACCACAAGTGTAATGCCCAAAAAAAATATAACCTAAAATATTCTAAAATGGTAAGATTTATAGTGGCAAATGGCCTAGAACGGTTTGCCTAAACCATTCCCCAAACCGTTTCAAAAACAGGCAGTCGATTTGTATCTCACTGAAAATGAGGGAAACGGGTAACTGAACGGTTTGAGTAAACCATTTGGAAATTCTTTTTGACCTTATGGGTTTTAAAAATAGACCCACATGAACATTTGACAAAAGAAACAAAAACCCTAATAGGTAGCCACCCAACCCCCTCTTTATTATGCCTTGAAAACCCTCCCTCCTAGAGCCCATAAACATTAAATCTAACCATAACAACCTTAGATCTAGTGGATTTTAGCTTAAGGAAGAGAGTGCTTGGTGATTCTCTTCAAAAGGGAAAAGTAAGCTCTAACTCTATGATTGATTCTTGTGAGCTTTGAGTCTAGGGTTTGGGAAATGGATGTATTTTGGATGGGTTATGGATAATGGAAGTAATGTGGGTGATAATGAACAAAGAAACCAAAGGTTAA
The DNA here is from genome assembly GCA_948193385.1 of Breynia disticha f. nivosa. Classification (NCBI taxonomy): domain Eukaryota; kingdom Viridiplantae; phylum Streptophyta; class Magnoliopsida; order Malpighiales; family Phyllanthaceae; genus Breynia; species Breynia disticha. The sequence continues at coordinate 4,639 of CANYCX010067823.1, forward strand.
GAAGAGATTAAGATTTTAAGGTTTTGGAGAATTTGGGGGTTTTGTGGAATAAGAATAAAATTGTGAAATTTAAAGTAATAATGTGTCTAATATGGAAAATGTTGAAAACCGTGTAGGAAACATTGTTTGGGATTCGAATAGAAGTTGAGTCACGCGTCGACTTCGTGGGATTCGAGGTAACTGCACCGAGTCACACTTACCCTGGTATGTCTTGCATCTGTATGGTTAAGCATATTCGATTGTTGTTATACATGTTGACATGGTAATCGAATGCGTCCTAAAATGGAATTTTTTGCCTAGTGTCGCTTTATGTGCATTTCGTGTGATTTGTATGGAATGTGTTTTAGATGATTGAATTTGTTTTGTAATGGTAATGTGCCATATATATACATGATATGTACGAGTTCATTTATTTGAAATAATGAATATGATGCCTTGCAAAGATGCAATTGATGGCAATGATTGAAATATATGATTATGGTATGAAATGTGTTTGATTTATCTTTGAGCTTAAGGTGGAATCATTGTTGAAAATGCATGAGACATGTATTATAGAAATGAAATATTATGACTTGATTGATGTAATGAAACAATGAAGATTAAATAAGGTTAAAGTGCAAATAGGCTATATGTTATGATGTGTGTGAATTGAGTTAAGTGAAAAGAATGATGGGTATATGAGTTGGGGATTTTTGAAATTCGCCCAGGATAACTGAGAAATATAAAACTATGATTGATTTTGTGTAAAAAGAGCACAATAATACTTGGCTTGTGGTAATTGGTTGAAAACACGATTATGAAATGATAATTGTACTGACCTTGATAAAAGGGAAAAATGAAAGTAAAATGAATTAATGAAATGCCTAGCGTGAGCTTGATTAAACACCAATGACTACGAGTGTGTGATTTCGCATGGAATGAGCATGAATGAAATTTATGATGGTTGCAATTATGTGTGAATTGTTGTATGGAAATGTGGCCTTAGGGCATGTGATGGTGATGAGTGAAATATCATGAAATGCATGTATGTGCACTTGATATTACAATATTCCTTGCAAATACGTATGATATATGATTATGCTTGTCGGCACTGTATTGTTTATGCGGAGCATTTCATTGATTTCATTTATGATGAATGTCATAATTGGCATTTCATGAGCATTGTGTATGTTCATGGTTTATGGATTAAAAAGGGAGAATAGCCCAATGAAATGAAATGAAAAGGAAAGAGCAAAGACTCTAATCCTATGAAATAAAAAGGGTGATTAGCCCAATAAAATGAAAAAGGGAGAGAGCCCATGTTACTTAAGAAGCAAAGGTCGAGAGCCCATAATGTGTAAAAGAAGAGGAATATCCCAACGGAAAGAGCAAGATCTCTAAACATATAAGGGGAACTGCCAAAGGAGCGAGAGCTCCAATATTGTGAAAAAGAGGGGGAATTAGCCCAACAGAATGAGAAAGAGATCTCTCGAATGAAAAGAGGGTGAGAGCTCTCTAGAATGAAAGTGCCAATGAGACCCCGGGGTATATGTGTGTGAAAAATGCATTAACATTTCATTTGCATTCATTGTGCATAAATGGGTTTGTTTACACGAAAATGAGTGTTATGTAAATTAAAGGAGTGTTATTAGTTTGCTTTTTGTTGATTGATCATTATGTGCTATGAGATAACATGTGTGTGATTGATATAATGAGTATATGGGTTTTGCTATGAGCACGTGTTGAATTGTATGATGTGATTATAGTGGGTAATTATGGTTGCCTAAATGTTCTGAGTTAGAAATGTTAGGATTCGTAGGATAGGAACTTATGAGTAAAGTGGGCTAATGTTTGGTATGTAAGAAATGGTGTTGACTAAATGGAATGAACAATGTGTTATGTAGACTTTATGCCACGAAATGAATAATGATGAGTTGATGAAATGATGTTTGTGGGTGATGAGTTAATGACAATTTTATTTGTTTCATCATGGTAATTTGGTGATTTGACGCGTATGAGTAATGTGGTTATCAGTCGTAATAGATATGAAAAGTGTTGTGTTTTGAATGTAGAACGTGGCCTGTAAGTAACGTAAACCTTGTTTGAGTTGTGAATGAAATGATAAGCATGAGATATGTGTTAATTTGTTGGGAACAGCTAGAAATAGGGGAGAACGGGATGGGAAACGGGTAGCGTAAACCATTTGCCCTGTTTGTTCCACTTCCAAGGTTTTCAAGGAAGTCTGAAACAGTTTTTGGAACGGTTTGGATAAACTGTTTCCAAAACCGTTCCACTTCCAACAAATGTTGGGAAGGGCCAAACAGTTTCTAGAACAGTTTACCTAAATCGTTCCCAAGACCATTCGACTTCTAGGTAAAGAATGAATAGGTTGAAACTGGATCAAACAGGTTACACAAACTGTTTCTAAAACTGTTCCCATTAAAGAAACAGTGATAATGCAGGACTTGTAACAGAAAACATAAAGGATATGTATGTAAATACGAAGCTGAGTAATTATTATTAAAAGAGGGACAATCCCCTTTAAAGAATAATGCACCTAAAATGCTTAACCAACGAGTACTTATACATTAACTAGCTTGGTAAGTGTTGTATCTATACTTACTGGTATTTATATATTCACATCCATGTATGTTTATGTAATGTGTGCAGAGCGACAGTAATTAGTGGTGGGACCACGTTGCGGTTTTGCTAAGCGGTGTGATACTGGAATAAGGTCGAGCTCCTTATCTTTTTAAGAATTTTACTATTTTTGTTTATCTATATGAACATTAGTATAGATGTGATTTACAAACATTTAATGTAAATCGTTTTCCATAGCTTTTGCAATTTCATAGTATGTTTTGTATGCGACCGAGCAAGGGTTCAAAACTTTTAAAAGTGCATCTTGTATTTCCTCTTCCTTTGCTTGCCACCTATTTGATTTAAAAGAAAAGAAATGGTTGCAAAAATTATATGATTAAATCAAAAATGAGTTTTGGATTTTGGGAACGACAACAAGTAATAAAGTGAAACCATTTTAATACCTTGATATCGTACCGAAGGAAACCTAGAGTGAATACGAAAGTAAGCTCTTTGATTAGCATCTAACTAAGTGAGTGAATTTAAGGACTAATTAAGTAATTAAACATAAATAATAAAAAGAACAAGCAAGGCAATTTAAACATGCAATTACAATAAAACCAAGAAATGCAATAAGGAACATTGCCCAATGTCTAATTCACGTTTGTTCCTATAATAATCTAGATAGGTTATTGCCGAAAGTTTTAGAAAAACAAGTGTGAATTAATCTACTCAAAAGAAATCACTAATTTTTGAATTCACGACCTTTTGGAAATTATGGATGGTCAATGTAAGCACCAATTGAAACCTATGTCTAATAAATCAATTTAAGTACAAACAAAGGCATTATGGTCTATAAATTTTGCTAATTAGCTTACTTAACTTAATTAAGCAACTCAATTAGCTTTATTTCTTGCCCTCTACTTCGTATAGGAATGGGCAATCAATAGCCTATGAATCTTCTTTCCATCACAAGACATATCTTTCAAACTATTCCCTATGGCTAATAAAATGATAGGATTTGAAATCATTCAATCATTCATAAATTACCAATCAACAACAATTCATCTATCAATTTGCACACTCTCTTCATTTTAATTGGGTGATGAGGATTCTGCTCACTACTCATCATTAAAAAAAACACAACACTAAAAAAACCCAATGGATAAAATCATTTAAATAAGAAAACAATATGAAAGTAATAAAATAATCTTTTATTAAGTAAAAGAGTGTAACTACAAAACAAATACCCAACAAATAAATATTGAACTAACCTAACCAAGAATAAAGAAATTAAAGGAAACTATGAAAGAAAAGTATAGCTAGGTGTTAAAGCATTTAAAGAAAAATCGGTCAGTAGCGAAAAAGAAATAAAGGCTAGGAACTAAAGGAAAACATTAAAGAATACTTTCCAAGAACTATTCTAAAGTCTATTCTCCCTCTTTCTCAAAATACTTATCTTTTCTTTATATAGTTCCCCCAATTTTTTATACCAAATTGATAAAATTATGCTTAAAGTACAATTTCTATGATTTGACACAGGCATGTAACATTTACCATGGTGATCGCGTTGATTTTCAAAGTGTTATGTGGAGGGTATGTTGAGAACACAAGACCAACATATTGAATAGACTTTGAATTATGGTCCTCGACACGACTGTGCTATATTTACATGAATGTTGTGTCGTCATTTTGGGAAATGTTAGAGAAAATTACATGGTGACTGTGTTAATAACACAAGCCCATGTTGATGTTTTGGCTCATCTAGTAAAAATTACATGGTAATTGTGTCATATATCACAGACTCGTGTTGATACTCTGACCTACCTTAAAAAATTGCACAGTTTCCGTGTCGATCTTCAATGCCTTTAGATTTGCAACTAGGCCTCAATGCGAGCTGTCAATATTTACACGACCTGTGTCCTTCCAACATGGGCGTGTGACATGGCGTGTTGATTCCTTTTTCCCTTTTTTTTTCTCTTCTGATTATTTCACACATCCTTAAACTTTGTTACTTCTGTCCCTCACCATGAATTGTTGCTTCCAAGCATAATTATCCAAAAAAAACAACAAACCATGAAAATTTGGTCTATCCTTCATTATTGTTTCAAGAATAAATGAATTTTCTACTATATTTAACATTCTTGAATGAAACTACAAAGGAGAAAGCAATAAATTCATGCATAATATTTTTAATTAAACATTTAAGATTATTCATATTATGCATGCATCACCAGTTTGGTCATATCATTGAGTCTATTTGTGAGGAAATATATGAGGCTTAAGTGAGTGTTTATTTGATCTTTGCGAAAGCTCATGATGTAGAGGATTTTGGTAGCCCACTAGTTATTTAATATGAGTTTATTAAATGCTTAAAATGTGGCAAGAGTTATGTTTGAGTATATCATCTTTTAAGATCTTTTTCTTCGAAATAAAGACATATAAAGTGGGATAATTAGAGAGATGAAATCATATCATTTTGTGAATCACGCAATGGTCAATTTTATCTTGATTCAAACTTCAAAATTGAGTGTTTTGTGCAAAGATTTGATGTATTATTTAGGTCATTTTTTTCTCTCTTGACACATAACTTATGTTGGTTGGATACACTCAAGTTTTGAGAGTTCTCGTCAATTTTTGCGTATTTATACTTATTAGAAAACAAGGATGGAACTATGATTAGTTCCATATATTAAATAAATATATTAATATGCATCATTACTGTCATCTTATTCGTATGCATAGGATTTTAGATTTTGCCTAAATTTTTTGCCATGGACTTCTATCGCTTATAGATGCAAAAACCAAGTTGGAAGGAACCATTGAACTGGTTCGATAGGAACTGGCAATTCAGTGGACTGGCCCTACCTGGTCCGAAATTGGACGAAACCAGTGTATACCAGTTTCAGATCCAGTTCATGGGTTTGGGAACCCATAAATCGACAATTTCAAACTGTCGATCCACATAGTTCGAGTAACAATTGGAACTGATAGTTCTAACAGATACAAAGCATTGGAACTGAACTTTCTTTCGTTTTTTTTTCTTTCAACTCTATAAATGCCCTCTCATTTCTTATCATTTTTACTTCATACTTCTCTCATTTCTCACTTAATTCTCTCTTAAAATCATCCTCTCATACTCACAAAGTTGAATTTTTATTTTTCTCAAAGTTTTATATTTTTAAAATTATTATTTTTATTATCTTACAATTTTTAAAAGTATTTTTATTTTATAAAATATCAAACGAACAAAATATTTTCAAAGGAAGCGATAGTGAGAAAAAAATTTTCTTCCACCCGAGAAATGAAAATTAGGGGGAGAAAATAAATATTTCTAGAGCTTCAACTTTCGATATTTTTAAATATCATTTTAGAAAAGAATTCAAAGAAATATTCCTAACATATTCCACACCTTTTGTAATTATTATAGTAAGAAGTACACATTCAAGCATGAAAGAGGCTAAGAGACGTTTAGAAATATAAGATGTATTTACTTTCTTGTCTTCTTTTTTAAAAATTTTACAAAACATAACTTCTATCTATTATTTGTTCTCAATAGAACAAAAAATTGACATAAATAATATTTTAAAAAATCGAACCGAACCAAAATTGAACCAGAACCGAATCGAACTATAATTGAATCGGGCTAAAATCAACCTGAACCTAACAAAATCGCTGGTTCTGGAGTTGACTCAGATTCGAAGCCTAACCGGGCCGAATCCTGTACTACACAATTCAGTTCTGGTTCACATACGGGTCTTTTTAGAAAAAAAAAACTTATAAAAAATATATATTAGCATATAAGGGTGAAAAGAAAAGTTTTTAGCCATTAAGAGTGGAATTGGAATTTTCCACAAGCTTTAAAAGCGGAATACAGTTAAAGTGAACTCATTTAAGTGTACTCCGCTTGTTTTATTGGCAGAATATACTGTGTTATAACATGTATCACAATTGGGTTTTTTCCACCATTTTAAGGAAGGAATTGCACTATTTGTAGACAAAAAATGTGTGTTACAATGAGGAAAACAATCCATTATAGTTGTAGTAGCTATATAGAGTAGGGTGGTGTAGCTATGCAATTTATGGTGCAGCGTGTCCCTTTGATTCCTGATTTATGATGGCAGTGAGTTTAAGGACTAATTAAGTGTTAAATGGACTTTTACTTTTACCTTTTTTTGTTTCTTTACACCATTCCTAAAAAAGCCCTCACATACTTGGTACAACTATGAACATTCAATTCCAAACCAAAACCAACAATTTAAGTCCATTTAACACTTCTATTGTCTCCAGTTCTTCTTTTCTTTTGTTTTATTTAACTTTATCCAAAATTTAGAATCTCCACTCTTAATGTACTCTATTTTCAAAGCAGAGAAATTGGTGCCAAAGGCATTTCTGATATATTCAATGAAAAGTAAAAATGAGTTCAAAGTTTTTCAATACTCACTAAGAGCCCAACAACTTGAATATACTAGGAGTCCAACACCAAAAAACTAAAGCGGAAACAAAATACTAACAAAGAAAAATGAGGAAATGTCCAGAAAAAACCATGCATAGTAGCAGATGACAACTTTTCATATCTAGACAACAACACCCATGTATTCTGAAACTCCCCTTCAAGATGAATATATGTTCAATAGATTCATCTTGCTGACCAAATACAGAAACTGATCTGCAGCTAAAGCTTTAGTGAAAGCATCTGCAACCTACTGCCGAGTTGGCACATAATACGGATGGATAACACCTGCTGTAATTTTCTCCTTAATAAAATGCACATCCATCTGAACGTGTTTCGTATGATCATGTAACACAGGATTCTTACTTAAACTAAGAGATGTTTGATTGTCACATAATAACTTCACAGTTGAATCAATCAAGACACCAAAATCTGAAAGTAAAACACAAATCTAAACAACTTCATAACTTGTGGCTGCAAAAGCTCAATACTTCGACTTGGCAGAACTTCTTGCAACCACTGTCTTCTTCTTTGAGCGCCAACTTACTAAAGCAGATCTAATAAGCACACACATACTCGTGACTGATCTACGAGTATCAATACACAAACTGCAGTCACTATCTGAATATGCAACCACTTTTAGATTATTGGCTGCTGGAAAATATAAACCCTGCCTTGGAGTTGATTTTAAATAACGTAGTACCCTGTGCGCAGCTTTAAGATGTAATTCAGATGGAGAATTAAAGAACTGTGAAAGCACGTGAACAACATAACATATGTCAGGCCTAGAGAATGTTAAGTACAACAACTTCCCCAACAGCTTCCCGTAGTTAGTGCTATCGACCAAAACATCTTCAGAAGTAGACTTCTTCAAATAATGGTTCTGAACAATAAGCGTCAATACTAGCTTGCAGTCTAAATAACCAAATTCTGTAAGCAAATCAAGAGTAAATTTGCATTGATTAAGAACAATTCCTTTCCCAGAATGTGCAATTTCAAGCCCAAGAAAATACCTTGGAGACCCAAGAACCTTCAACCGAAAGTGTGCTGCCAGATATTTAATAAATTGATCTGCCACATCTGTAGAAGAACTCCTCGCTAGAATATCATCTACATAAATGAGCACAGCTAAAAATACTCCATTAACCCGCATCGTGAATAAGGAATAGTCTAATAAAGACTAAACAAAACCATACTCAATCACCACAGCAGTCAAAGCGGCATTCTATTGTCGAGAAGCTTGTTTTAAACCTTACAAGCTTTTTTGCAGCTTACAAACCAATTTCGTACCTTTCGGATGCTCCCTTGAACCACATAACCTTGCAGCACATCTATGTAAACTTCCTCATCCAATGTACCATTAGGAAACGCATTATTAATGTCTAATTGACATAGAGACCAGTTGAATGCAGCAGCTAGGGCCAAGAAAACACGTATTGTGGTATGCTTGGCAACAAGATTGAACGTCTCTTAAAGTCAAACCCCTCAACTTGGCTATAACCATTCGCAACCAGCCTAACTTTAAACCGTTCGACAGAACCATCTTCTCGAAGTTTGATTTTATAAATCCATTTACAACCAACTACATGAGCATTTTTAGCCAGAGGAACTAAACTCCAGGTACCATTCTCTTCCAGTGTAGAAAGTTCAGCTTGTATAGCCTAACGCCATATTTCAAGCTGATTTGCTTCTGCAAAGGTTTCTGGTTTAACCAAAACAGACAACGATCCAACAAAAGTCGTATAATCAGGGGACAATGTCTTATAGACATATGATCATTTATAAGATATCTATGTATGGAATTTACTAGTGAAGGCAGTAAATCAGTTTTATAAATATCCAAATGCCGAGGCAAATTTATGTTTCTTTGAATCCTTCGAGGAGTAAGAGGTGACATGGTGACCAAATGAAGTAACTCTAGACTCAAGGAAGACTCATTTGAAAACAAGGTGACAGGAAGAGACATATTTTCTACCCCTAAATCTGCACTTGGATCAATAGATTGGAAACAAGGCAGAGGGATAGTAGATGCAGAAGAAGTAGCTTGTACAGAAGATGCAAAGGGAAAATATACTCATGAAAGACTACATCTCTAGAGATAAAAACAGATTGAGTTTCTACATCATACACACAATACCCTTTTACTCCAGATGAGTAGCCAATAAACACACATTTACTTGCTCTAGCATCAAACTTAGTGCGATGTCTAGACAAGGTAGAGGCAAAACAAAGACCACCAAACACCTTAAAATGTGTATAATCTGGAAGACGATGAAAAAGACATTCATAGGGTGTCTTAGATGACAATACAACTGAAGGTAAATGATTAATTATGCGAGTTGCTGTAAGAACAGCATGCCCCTAAAAACACACAGGAAGTGATGCCTGGAATAACAAGGATCAGGCCACAGTTAACAAAAACTAATGTTTACGCTCTACCACAGCATTTTGCTGTGGCTTTTCCACGCAGGAGAGCTGATGAACAATCCCATGCTTAGAAAAGAAATCAACAAGCTTAAACTCTGTCCCGTTATCCAACCTAATACACTTAAGAGACACACCAAATTGATTTAGAACATACAAATAAAACTGTGGCAACAAATGTGATACTTCACTCTTGTATTTCATCAAGAAAGTCCATGTAAATCTAAAAAAATCATCCACAATCGTCAACAAGTAATGGTGTTTAGACAAGCTAGGTTTAGAGTATGGACCCTAAACATCAACATGAATTAGCTCAAATGCTTTGACACTACATTTTTCATGAACTGGAAAAGGCAAGCGTTTTTGCTAAGCCTAAGCCTTGGGAAAATATCACATACAAATTATTTCTGAGAAAACGAAACATTAGAATTCATCTTATGAACGAAATCCAACTTATCAGAAGAAACATGACCCAACATATAATGCCAGAGTATCTAGACGCATAGAAATTGTAGACACTGAATTTACAGATCCAGAAACATTAACTAAGTTCTTAACACGAAAATGAACAAACCATCCACCAGTTTAGCATGCCCATTCACTGTGTCAGAAGAAAGAACCTGGATAGTACAACACTCATCAGTAAAGATTAAGGAGAACCTTTTGGACTTGAGTAAAAGGCTGACAGAAACAAGATTGAAACGAAATCCTGGAACAAACACGGCACGATGAAGAACAAAAGACTCTGCCAATTGAATAATACCTATGAATGGCACAGCTAATCTATCTCCTGTAGGTAATTGAACAGACATATTGGACACAGACTAATGAGCAATAAACAAAGATGCATCACAACAGACATGATTGGTGGCTCCCGTATCTATAATCCATTCACAAGAAATACGCAAACCAATAGCTCCAGCATAGCAAGTGTAGAAACTACTAATAGAAGAAATTCTACCGACAGTAGCACTTTGATCTGTAGCACAAGACTTCACTGCAGCAACCACATCACTAGCAACAGCAACATCCTTAGCGTTAACAAGATTTTGTAAACTTTCAAGTTCTTGTCACAACTTCACAACATCATCTAAAGGTTGTGTACTTTGTCAAATACTCAATCATCCAGAGATTTTGAAATCACTGATTCACCAGTTACATTAGTAACCTGCTGAGTTCAACGTCCCTTTGATCCAATTAAAATTGGCTGGATATCCATTCAACTTATAGCACTTGTCCCTAATATGACCTTGTTTCTTGCAAAATGTGCACTCCAGCAAAGTATTACTCTTGAATCTTTCTTTATGTACATCCAACGCAGAAGCATCACCGAGTAACTCTGAAGATTGAACTGTATAAGATCATTGAGACTCTTCACTAAGCAAAAGGTTGTAAACTTCATCGAGGCATGGAAACGGCTTCATCATCGTAATTTGAGATCAAACTGACTGGAAAGAATCGTTTAATCCATTCAAGAATTTGAACGCACAATCCTGTTCTTGAATTGCAGCGAACTTTTCAAAACATTCAATGTTGCAATTCCCACAAGAACAATGAGGAAGTGGCCGAAATAACTTCACTTCCTCCTAAATTGAACTTAGCTCATCAAAATACTCATACATGGATTTCATACCTTGCGTTAAAACACAAATCTGTTGTTGTAAGTGACAAATCCTAGCAACATCTGGCTTCGAAAATCTAGTTTTCATCATGCTCCAAATTGGAAACGCTGTCTTCAAATAGAATACTCAAGAAGTAAGATTCGGTGAAATCGATCTCAACAGCCAAACAACAATTAAATCATTGCATCTTGTCCAAGGAATATGCATCAGATCTGCAGGAGGACACACAATATGAAGAGAACGATTGGCCATGACAGAAAATGAGCAAGGCTTCAAGCCTACACTGATACCATTTCAAATCAGAGAAATTGGTACCAAAGGCATTTTTTATAAATTCAATGAAAAGTAAAAATGAATTCAGAGTTTTTCAATATTCACAAAGTGTGTTCGGATGGAGTGTAAGGAAGGGTAATAGAGGGAAGTAATGGGAGAGTAGTTTATTACCCTCGTTTGGATGGAGGGTACGGAGGGATTGTGAATGGTACGTAATGGTAAGCAAGGGAAAAACTTACCATTCTTTCCTCTCCAACGCTTACACTCCAAATCGGATTGTAAGCGTCGTAAAGTTATTTTTATACATATTTTTCTACTTTTAACCTCATTAAAATCATAAAATATCAAATTGTTCACTTAAAATAACTCTTATTAACTCTTGTTACATGACTATTTTAGTAATTTAACTTTGAAATTATAATTTTACGTTCCGTTATTTACACTCGTGTTTTTTTATCTCCCAAACAAGGGTTGTACTCTCCCTTTCTTTCTGTTCTTTTCCGGTCATTACCATTACCTACACTTCCATTAATTACCCTTACATACACTCCATCCAAACACACTATAAGAGCCAAACAACTTGAAAAATATACTGGGAGTCCAAAACCAAAAAATTAAAGCGAGAACAAAACGCTGACAAAGAAAAATAAGAGAATGTCCAAAAAGCCCATGCATAGTAACAG